>JAJIBD010031761.1:0-33393 GCA_021461705.1 Cryptotis parvus
GCCTGGCAAGATGTCACGATACATATTCAATACTTAAACCAGTAATAAAAATAAGTGTATATTATTCCCAACATCTGAAAGTTACCATAATACAGCAGCACGAAGAGGACGAACAAAGAACTGTTGACAAAATTTCAGGGCCGAACTGGGCTGCCAAAATGAAGAAGGACTAAAATGACTGTCTGGCCCTTTTAATGCATGTATGCTGGCATCAGAAGCATATATTGAGGACCTGATAGTTGCAAAGCAAAAAGATAAAGTATGACATCATTGGGGTCTGACTGAGGCAGGAGGTGTCAATCGCATCATGCCATTTTGACACCAGAGAGAAGAACTCTTCCTAGAAGACATGCGATGAAAGAGATGTCTATGGCATCAGTGTCGCTTGTCAGCACAAATGTGGCCATTAACGTTGATTCATGTGAATGCCTAACAAACTATGTGGATGATTACACTTGAAGAGATGTGGCCCACTGCCAGCAATTTCTATCTTAGTTGTCTATGCATCAGCATACACATACAAGGAGAGATGAAATTGAAATTCTACATGGAACTGGAGGAGTTCTACTATAAAAAAGATACCATCTTCTACAAGATAAATCAGTGGAGGCGCGATTTTGAATTGCCAAATGGGACTGAGAAGATCAGCTGAAGAACTCCACATTAGGGACCAGGGCCTAAGAGTGGATGAAAGGATGAGAGACTATCTGAGCTCATCTCATGTCCACCAAGACCATTCATGGGAACTCACACAGTTCAGAAAGCTGAAGCAAAACGCGTGGACATGGGAATCCCTGGTGGACAGTTCCACAATTAAATTGAATACATCATCTTCAATGAGAGCTTTGCCTGACCGGTGTTCTCATTGGATCCCAGAATTCAAACCAATTTAAAAAAATTCAAACATGATGGGACCACCGTCTCATGCTTACAAAATTCTACTTCAGCAACGGGGAGAAAGGCTGCAAAGTTTAAGAAGAGAACTCCCAGATACCACCAACCAGAATTGGCACCTTTACGGCAACATGGGAAGATACCATCATTGGTGACATCAATGGGAGAGCCACAACAGACTGGTTCAGCACCTCCATGATTGTGCGAAGAATGAGAGAGAGACAACGAAGGACGCCTGTCTTCAACAACTCCCCGAGCTCATTCGGAGCGTGGCAAGGCGCAGAAGCCCAGGCGACCAAATGCTAACGTTCAAGCTCGCAAAGCGGGTGCGGAGAAGTGATAAAGGAAGATCTCAAAGAGAGAACAAAGAAATACTGGAGATGCAGCCAGAAGCCGGGAAAAAGCATTACGCAACACCCACCTGTGCCACCAACTATAAGACCAAGATGACTGCCCTCTGACCCTCATGGATCTATCACATCTTCCAGAAAAGCAATAGAGAAGATTATCCATGATTCTACTTAGATCCCTTTTGATAGCCATGTCCCCCCCTGCCCACATACCAAATTCCACCAGATGGATGTGTGGTTCCCAACGTTCTCCCTTCTGAAATCCAACATGTCATTTAGTTGGTAAAGAAAGGAACAGCACCAAGCCCAGACAAAGTCAGACCCGAACACCTAAAGAATCTACCATCAGTACTCACATCAATACACTGGCTCGGCTCCTTCACACGCTACCTGTCAGAATGCAAGGTGCCCTCCCAATGGGAAACCAGCAGGACAGTTCTACTGTTCAAGAAGGGAGAACATCCACGACATTGGCAACTATTGCCCCAGCTGCCTAGTGTCCGTCATCTACAAGCTGTCCACTAGGTCATCCTGAACAGGATTGGCAGAACATTAGATGAAGAAGACACCATGCGACAAGCTGGCTTTCCAAAGGATTCAGCACAATCGACCAAATCCACCCCACGGTACCAAGCTCATTGAAGTTTGTTAGGGGAGTTCAAGATGCACGCTCTGTCTCATGTTCATTGATTTAAAGAAAGCCTTTTTGATTCTGTGGAGACTTGAAGCAGTTATCAGAGGCCCTAGCAAGCCAGTTTTTCAAACCCAATACATCAAGATCAATTGTGAGCTGTATTACGGGTTCACCACCAGGATCTCACCCGTTCTACAAAGGAAGTGATCATTAATGTCAAAGGGGGTTCAGGCAGGGTGATACCATTTCACCAAAACTTTTCTGCACCACCCTCAAGAACATCATGCGACAATTAGAATGGGAAGGAATGGGAGTGAAGATAAGATGGTCAGCAGCTACACCACCACCTCCGCTTAGCTGATGACATAGTTCTAATAACGCAAACATTAGCCTAAGTGGCACAAATGCTGGCTGACTTCGACGAGGAATGTGGAAAGATAGGTCTACAGCTGAATCTCAACAAAACTATGTTCATGACCTAAAACCTGGAGCTACCCAGGAGGGAAGAAAGTAGCGTGGAGATACCTTCAAGAGCATAGAAGAAATAGCTAAAAAAGACAAAGAACCTCCAGCTCTAGGCACATCTCTTTGACTCCACCGTTCTCCCTACAGTAACATACATCTCAAACACCAGGGCCCTATGAAGCAGGATGAGAATACTAATCGGGTCTCCCTAAGGGGGAATCGAAAGAGCTATGCTTGGAATATCACGCCTCACTCAAGTGAGAGAGAGAATCCAGGAGTTCTGACCTCCATCAATGATCCAGAGTCAGGGAGCATCTCTCGTTTGCCAAGGCATGAAAATCAGATGGGCTGGACATGTATGCGATTTGGAGAGGCACCGCCTAGACTAGAGCCTTTACCGACTGGAATCCCACAGAACGTCAAAAAGATCTTATGGGCGCCCACAGACAAGATGGTCAGACCTCTTCGTCAAGACCATGAGCGAACGGTTTGAGGCTCTTCGTATTCCTGAAGCAAGCAGACGCCATTGGGCTACACTGGCATGTGAGTGGGGTCAAATAGAAATGTTACTGAGCGCCACGCTCGAGGAAATCGATGAACTCAGCGGGATATCTGGTGATCTAGCGATCCTAGTGATGGAGAGTTTTACCTCTATAGTTTCTCTGTGCTCAAATTACACCAGAAGGTGGCATCTTTTGGTGGAGACCCATATCACCAGCCACCCAAAATATGTGGCTTTCAAATATCAATCTGTAGCCCCATAATTCTTTGGGCTAGAATTTGAACCGGCTTCAGCCGGAAGTAGTACTGGTCTCATTTAGCTGCTCTCTACTAGGATTGGAGCCTCTGGTCCTGGGTACACAAGTGTGTGGCTGAACCCAAGAAAACACAGTCCGATGTTTCTCACTGCTCCACATTGACTGCATTAACTCTAGTGTGCTTTAGGGCGAAAGGATTTCCCAGGGTACCAGTCAGGGAGTTTGAGGACTCACAGGTATTTCTCAGATCTGCTTATGTCGAGTCCGGCACGGCTGGTGTCCTGTTGGTCAAGTAATTCACATTACGTAATACACACTCCCCTCTGAAAGTGCTGCAGGAATTATGTCCTACGTGAACATGGGGGGACATAAATAATTTGAACTCCATGGCTGCAATTTACCTACCCGACACCCAACCTGCTTTACCTCTACTCCACGGGAACTTTACGCCAGGGCCAGCACCACCCAGTTTAGATCACACTGCAGCCAAATCCCAAAGACTGCTCAAAGCACATCAATATTGGGTTTCTCTAGCATTTTACTCAGGTCTCCTTTCCCTTCCTTTGACTTTCTTGAGAAACCATGTCTTTTGGACACCCTGTGCTGCCACAGTCATGGAATAACCACCAATTCGCGGAGCAGCACCATAACAAGGCTGACAACCCTCAGGGCCCATTTCCCGTCTTTTAAAGCTCTTTCTTATGGGCCCCTCCTTCAGTATCCCTACTTCCTTCTCCTTCCTGAAAGACCTGGTCTTTCTCAAGATTCCCCTTTGGTTTAATAATGGTTACTCTAAATGTTATGACTCTTGACCCCATATTTTTGAAAACAGTTATTTTCTGGCATGTCTGCAGAAAGTTTAACAATTTCCCAGAAAAAAAATTTCTTCAGAATTTCACACCTAAAAAATTCTGTACATTTTAACCATGGCTTTGGAATCAAATATTCTGTTTATCAATGTTAATGCTTCAGGAAACCACCTTGGGGTTTTCTCTGAACAACCTAACTCTATCGAAAATTATTGACTCCCATCTTCACGCGGTAAAATGTGAATTCTATGACAGCCTCTCAGAATTTAAGTTTTGAAGTGATTCATGGAACTTTGAGCCTGAGGAATACAAAGGCATCAGCGGCAAATCAAAAAGTGGTTCTAAAAAGAGCCACTGAAGCTTCCTGGCAGACTAAGCTCAGGACAGGAGTTATGGAAGAACAAGGGGCTTCCTTCATAACCCAGGCATGGTCTGGGAGCAAATGTTATCCAAACTTTACAGTAGCTTGACCCAGTAGTAGATTTATTGGGGATTAGGATAATATCGGGTGTTGGCTTTGCCACTTTGAGTCCATGCTGTCTGAGTCAACTTTTAAAGGATATTTATATAATTGGTACATCTGATTTGTACCAACAAAATCTGAAAGCTACACAAAAAAATAGATGTTGCTTGCGAGCAGGGAGTTGCAGCTCAGCAAGCCCTCGGCACTGGTACAGTAACCAGAAACCGGAAGAAGCAAACCAAAGAAAAAGAAATTATGAAGAGGCTCTCTGCGCATAGTATTGCTGGTTGGAAGGAATTTGGAGGATTAAGGACAGTCAAGCAGATAGCACACACAACTGCTCTGTTCTGGGGGCACTGGGCAGGTGAAGAAACAGGAGCAGAGAAGCATAAGGATAACGAGAGTCGAAGGTCTAAGTGGCATGTGTCCCGCACTTTACACGTTACATACTGGCCACTGTGACAGTGTATTACCAAGAAGGAAGAAGCCATAACTGCTTTTGTAGAAACTATTGAAGTGGAGCATGCTCCATTGTGTGCCAAGAGCAGACAGCGGGTGACCACTTTACCCTAGCAAGATACCATCCTGGTTCCATGTGCTATATCCAAAATGTACTTAAGCCTCGGCTCTGGTGGAGTGTACTGATCACTCTACAGGCTCAATGGCAGGAAAAGTTCTGAGAGCAAGGTCCAGTTCAGCGCAGTAAAAACTCAGAAAAAAAGAAAGGAAATGTTCAGGGGACTGAACAAGCAGAGAAATCATGGTTCCTGGTACCAGTGTCCAAGCAGAGGTGTCTATCCAGGTTACTGTGAGCAGGTAGGCCTGCAGACTCCCACCTACGTTTGATGGTCATGGTTTTGAGAAGCCAGCTCCACTCATGCTAGCACAGCCTTTCTGAGAGCTGCAGCGGAACTGCAATGTTTCACAAGACTTGCGAACCTCCACACAAAGCAGGTGGACACATTCTTGGCTAAAAATTCTTCCCATGAGCTCAGCAGGGCACCATGAATTAGCTAAGGCCTTGAGGAGTTCTCTCTGTGTCCGTAATGAGAAACTTTCCTGTGCCAGAGCAGGTCATTTTTAGAGCCTAGTAGAGGTGCATTATAGTTCAATAATAGGACCTGTGGCAAAGGTCTACCAGACTGTTCATTCCTTCCCAGTCATCATTACATTTCATCTTTAATTAGATGACCCCAAGGGACTAGAAGGTTTCACCGTAACCTGTTTGAGTTTCCCTTAAAGAATGGAAAGTTGAGGGAAGGAGCGTAGCCAATCCGATGGACAAGACTCTTACATTAAATGATGCTGTTGTGGGGCTCATCATCCCAAATGGTACCTGGCTCCACTTTGCAATGACTCCTGAGTGCAGAGAAAGGAATAACCACTGAGCACCCAAGGTTATGATCCTAAAACAAACAAACAACAGAAAAACAATTAAGAAGTTCAAAAGTCTAGCAACACAAAGGCGAGAAAGACATCAGTGAAGAGACAATAAGCTTCAATAGATTATAATTCTTACATATTTCAGCCTGATAGTTTCGCCCAATTTGTAAGGTTTTGAAACACTGTGCCTTGGCTTATAAATGTACAACAAGTATTAGAAGACTGGTAACAAATTATAATTATATATTTGATGTTAAATTTGCCTGAGAGGAAAACAGAGGTAGGATGAGGGAGACAGAAATGCAAATGTGGGTATTTAAGATTGCATGGCATTAGGTATAGCACATTTTTAATTATTTTTTGCTCTTATTGACATTTCTGTTATATAAAAAATTTTGAATTTTTGAGCTTGCTGGAATCTATGCTTTTTCTTTCCAAAAAATAATCTTCAACAGTAAATAATACATTAAAAAATTTATAGCATACATTCTAGGCAAGGAATTCCCTGGAACATTTAGAATCAATAATACATACACAACTAAATTGGAAGATAAAGAATCGATGCTTATAAGTATTGCCCAGAAATTAATCCAGTTTGTAAGTATTTTTCGAACGCTTCTTTTCAAGTCTTCTTTCTTCCTGCAAAGGAGATGCAGAGTTTAGAACTGTTATCCCAAGATTTACAACCCCCCAAAACTGTGCCCTTGGGCAAATGAGAGAAATTCACCCTCACTGGTGGGTGCGAGGTGCGTCTGCCCAGACCCCCTGGGTTCAGTGCTCCTAGATGTCCCTGGGTCTCCCCATGTTCCTGCACCTCGAGAAGCATTTGCTCCTCAGCTGAAGACTTCAAGAAAAGTGCAGCCACTTATACCAGAGCCATGTTTACACTAGCTTTTGAAAAAACTTCAAGGAGCGAAGATAAGTGTAAAGATTTTAAAGTTAATTAAGCCTACGAGGTGAAGAACAAAGCTGATGGAAAGCTCTTTGCTTCCCTTTCACATTTCAAATTTGCCTTAATCTCTATTGTTCTTTGAAGGGGTCAGGATTTGGCCAAAAGTGATGCTATAGAAATAAAGGAGCACTTATCTTGCATGGGGCCCCTTTGGCCCCTGGTCTGATTTGATCCCCCAACATTAACTTCCTGGTCCCCTAAGCCCCACTGCCTACAATGGCCTCTGAGCAAAGTAGCAGAAACAAGACCCTGAGGTACTACTTTGGTATGGCCCCAAACTAAAACCAGAACAAACAATAAAATATTGTCTGCTGAGGCACTGAATTCAATCTAACATTAGTTTTTTTTTTCTTTCCCGAGTTAAAAAATGTCAAAATAATTGATAGTTTCATCTCATTAAAAAAACACTGGGGTGAAGCTAGTTTCTTGAATGTCAAAACATTATGGCTTCGTTTTCCTAGACACATTGCTTGCCTGCCTTTTCTGGTTTAGTGTCTACAGCTGCTTTAAAGGTCTCTTTGTTTCCCTCAGAGTTTTTACTCCTTATTTTCACTGGGACTTCAGCTTTTCTAGTATATATTTCAGTTAACAATAATCTCTGCTTTATCGGTAGGATGTGATGGAATGGGGTGAAGTAACACGTCCCCACCGTCTCGCTAATGGCTTTAACAACTATCAACTGTTCTATGGGCTTCGCCCTAGTGAACATTACGCTGTGCCTCCTCTGGTCGCTCTGGCAGGTGAACTGCTTTGTAGTTAGCCCAGGAAGAGAGATTTTGAGGCCCCAAAGAGGCTCTTTGCAGACACTGTGTCACTCAGGGATTCTCTGGCAGGACAAAGAAATACCATGAAAAAAAATGTCATGGCTTTAATGAACCCAACTAAATAGTTGATGTAGACTTGGTGTGGTATTTATGAAGGCTGGAAACATTGTGCAGTGATCTGGACTTGAAGAGTCTGAATTTGATTCCTAGCACTACTTGGTTCCCCTAGCACTGAAAGCTGAGCCTCAAAACTGAGGTGGGAGTAAGCAGCACCTTACCACTCCCCCTCTGCACTGCTCCAGGACCAAAAATAAAATAAAAAAGAATGTTCTTTTTCTTTTTCTTTTCTTTTTCTTTTTTTTTTGCTTTTTGGGTCACACCCGGCAATGCTCTGGGGTTTCTCCTGTTTCTGCACTCAGGAATTACTCCTGGCGGTGCTCGGGGACCATATGGGATGCCGCGGATCGAACCCCTGCCCGGCTTCATGGGCCGGCGCGTTACTGGGCAAGCCCTACCCACTGGGCTATCTCTCGGCCCAAAAGAATGTTTCTTATGAACAAAGAATACCAGAATTTACTAATTTTGTCTGTTGTTGAAACAACTGACTACAGTCCCCATTTCATTGGTATCTGAGCAGAGACCCAGTGAGCTTGAAAACACTGTGTCATCCAAGGTCGATTTAGGGAGAGGCTGTGCTGATTCAACTGGTATTAGCAACTTTGTTCTATCTTGGAAAGGAGCAGCGCCCAAATCATTCTGGGATATGTTGACCCTGAACTTCTTAATCTGAGGTTCAGAAAGGCTGTTTTCTAAATCAGTGAAATGTAGTGACCTGCTGCTGAGGTTTTCAGTGGCCACTGGTCAATACTAAATTTATTGTGTAAACCATGTGGGGTGAAATTAGCCTAAGTTTGTATTTAATGTTAAAAATTTTCAGCATCCCAAATCTTTGTAGTTGTTGTTAAATCTTTGCTTGTCTACAGTTTGCAGGAGTATTTCAGTCTGATTATCAAAAGGACCATCATTGATACAGTAAGAGTAAGCCCTATTTGGACTGGTGCCCAGGTTTTTTAGAAGGCTCAACCAGTCATTTTGCCATCCACCCCGAGCCCTGTAGCAGCATCAGAGCACTCTAAGATTGCCCCAAGAGAAAGCAGTGGTCAGACCTTTTCCCTCAGCAAATGGCCCCAGCTATGACGTCACACTGCCCGAACTGGAAGGCTGGAACCTTGGACAGAGGATGTTGTCAGTGATTGGCTATTCAGTCAGATGTGTACACACAGTGCAGGACATCACACAGGGCACTATGTTTTGACTCTGAGCGGCTCAAAAATTGACTCTTTTCTACGATGTGCATTCCTAGTTCCAAGGAGAATTAAAGATCTCCCTGGACTTCTCTTAGCTCTTCAGGTGGAAGAAGAAAATACCATGACGGCTTAAATTGCGTAACCCCCAAGTGGACCAATACTGGCGACTCCTTGCCCGGTGCAAACAGGTCATTTTGTAAAAAGGTAAACCGATCGCGCAAAGGACGGTGTTGCACATTGTGAGTGCAATTTAGAGATCCTCAGAAGCAAGCAATTAACAAGTAGTCAGTCGATTCCATCTTAGCCTCTTGATCCATGTTGAAACCTGGATTTGTATCAGAAAGTTTTAATTTAAATGGAGATTGTGCAGAAAAAATCGAAAGCTCTTCTGAATGTGTATGTATTGCTGCATGCTTATATGTATGTGTGTGTGTGTGTGTGTGTATGTGTGTGTGTGCGCATGTTTTCATTTTGGGTGCCCTCCTGGCAGCTCAACCTGTTCCCATATCAGGTGTTCATGGAGTGCCTTGAAGTTTTGCTAGGGAGATGAAAACTAGGCCTGCTACATGGAAGAATGTGCTGTCTTACCTTTCTGAAGCCTTGTTCACAATTTTTTTATGGTGCTTCTGGACTCCATTTTTTGGAACTTTGTAGAATCAGATGAAAAATACATACATATACATGTACATATACTAAATGATATAATTTGTATATGAATTGCTAAATGCTTTCAATTGTGGTAAGTTTTTGAGGCTAGGCAGTGAAGAAGGAGCCTTATATTAATGTTGACCAGGAAAATGGCAGAACTCAAACGGTACCACTCTTTTTTAGGGAGCAGGGAGACTGAGACCCCAAGCCTGGGATAAAGCCAAGCCGAAATGGAACGGGAACAGTGGCGGCGGTTTGCATGTTTTCAGATATAAAATTTGGATTTGTGGAAGAGCTATAGGACCATGTTCAGGATGAAAGAGGTAGAGGCTTTCTGGTGGTGTCAGTATCATCTGTATTTAGTATTACCTATGTTGGGACACCTTGCTGATGGAGTAAATTTTCACCCCTCGCTTTACTCTTCTATTGGGGAAACATGGGCTACACTCCATGGCAGAGGAACGGGGTTCCTTCCATTTTTGGCCTTTGTTTGCTTGCCCAGGCACACTGGGAAAAGAAACTCAGAGGTTACACCTGGCTCTATACTCAGGAATACATCTGGCAGGTTCTGAGTCACATCTAGGTGAGGGTTTGAATTGACACCCCCCACAAGATGATCCCAGGTGTCATGTTATTTTATCCAGTTTAGCCCCTGGCTTTACCATGAGAAGAGAAGTGTTGGCATGGGTTCAGCATACCTATGTTAGAGCTTCTCTTCCTTCTTTCAAAATAGTGATAGGGGAGCCAGAAGGTAGAGGGAACGGGCCTTACTGCATTTTTCTTTTGTGCCCAGTGATCCACTCCCACATGGGGGTAACTTTGCAGCTCTTCACTCAGGAACTACTCTCAAAGCACGAGGTTACTGAGAGGACCATATGGGACCTGCCGGGGGGATCGAGACCGGGTTGGCTGTGGAGGCAAGGCATGCGCCCTACCCACTGGACCCATCAGCCTCAGGCTGGTGCCCACTTTTGTTCCAAATGCAGTTTGTTCTCATGGGGTGTACCAAGAGCAAACCTTCTTCTGTAAACTCAGAGACCTGGAGAGAAACTTATTTTTTCTACCTTGGGGCCCTGACAGAGGCTTCTTCTGAGGCCCAGAACAAATGTACTCTACTCACGTTGAATCCCCAGTTCCTAAGAGTGTCCATGTTAAAATTAGGAAGGATCAAGGCTGGAGTAGTAAGAATGGGTAGTGATTAGGTTCAGTTCCTGGCACTACATAATGCTCACCTGAAGACCTCTTAAAGGGAGTAATCAATTAAAAGCTGATATTCAGCTCTACGACCTCGAATAATGGCTCAACACCTGGAGAAAAAAGATATGAGGGAGAGAGGAGAGAGATGGCCAGAGCATTCTCAGAGTACAATTCTAGGCTAGACCCCTGAAACTCCAGACTCAGTGATGCTGTGACTTGGGTGGGCAGAAATAGTTGGTGGCACTCAGGGGGCAGGTGGGTCTCTCGCTACCCCCAAGGCAGAAGTGCCACAGTCATTCACTCAAATCCCCCTTTTCTCTTCAACACTTACAGCCACATGTTCCTCTGTTGTTTCTGTCAGCTGTTCATGGTTCATGACTGCTGCCTATATAGAAGACCAATCTTAGCGACAGAGTAAGGATCTTTGAATGAGGTAACAGTGGCATTTCCCCCTAGGTGGCCTCAAAATATGGTGTGGATTTTGGGACATGTTTTAACTTGCTAAGAAATCCTTGTATGAGCCTACCCTCTTGCACTCTCTGCAGCCTCCTCTTACCAACCTACAGCTCCTTTCATAAATGAGTCATGCTTGAAAATACTTTAAATTACAATTCAAAATTCAGGGGCCAAAGTGGTATAAAGGGTTTCAAATAGTTAGTGCCTTGCACAAAAGCAACCAATCCCTGCTCCAACTCTCTAATCTCATCACATGTGGTCCACCAAAATATTCACAATTTTCTAAATGTTCTGCAACCTGACATTGTTCTGGCATAAGTTGTCTAAGAATATTAAATACAGTTGCTGTGTTTACCAAATATGAAATCTTCAGTCTTGTCAAAAAGCCACTTATTACTCTTGCTTTCAAAAGGCCCCCTCCTTGGGAGACAAGAACACTTGTTGGGAGCTGGGTGGTTTTGGGACTCTGGGCTGGATTTGCAGAAGATCTACTGTTGGTTGATTACTCTGTTATCCACCATGTAATTCCTTTGTTTCGCACTTAGACCCTCTGGCACGGCAGAAAAAGAATATGTGTAACGTAATGGAGGAGAAGAAAGATTTGCATTGACTGTCCGTACATCTTTTAAGAAACATGAACACCACCACTAACAGAGCAGAGAGAGAGAGAGAAAGGGTGTGGAAAAAGTTAACATAGCATTTAAGAAAGAAACAACAGTTTTTCAGACTACTCTCTCAACACAGTGAGCTCCATTACATTAGAAAATAGAAAAATTTTCTAGCCTGCACGACATTCTGTAAAGTGCTCCATCCCATGTGAGTGGAGACATGGTGTAGAAAGAGTAGGATCAACCTAATCTACAGATAATATTCAAAACTTCTTACTCTTTTCACTGTATACACTTTTTAACCAGCATCTCTGGGCATCCAACTGGTGACCAATTTGTTCTTTCATCTAAGAGTATTTATTTTATTTTTGCTTTGAGGGTCAGACCCAGTGACACTCAGGAGATTACTCCTGGCTCTTGCTTTCAGGAGAATTACTCCTGGATACTCAGGGGAGACTATAATATGGATGCTGGGGATCGAACTTGAATTAGGTCATGTCTAGGTGCACAACGCCACACCCACTAATATCCCTATTGCTCCAATTTAGGGAAGGTAATATGGGGGCAGAAGAGGTCTGCACCGGAAGTAGTGAAGGGAGAACTTCCCACAGGTGAAAGGAGAAAAGCTTTCATTACCTTTGTTTCCCACTTAGAGGGATAGGGGTTTCTTTGCACGTTTGTTTCCTCTGTTCTTACCTTTGCACTGGCAAAATGTGCGGCGCTAAATGGCATACTAGGTGATCTTACCAAGAGGGTGGAGGTACCTGGCGGGTGGGGAGTCAGAGGTTGGTTTAGATGAGCAAAAGGAACATGGGTGAATAAATGTCTAAAAGTTCTGATGCTAACATAGAACTGAGAAGCATTGGGCTGCAAAAAAAAATACAGATGATGGCTTCTAAGTGTGCATTAGTGCAACCCACAATGTGTGGGAGAAGGAGGAGAGAAGGAGAGAGAGGGAGAGGAGGGAAGGAGATAAAGACACCTGCCATTTAGCGGGATGTGGAGAGGCGTGAGGGTAGAGGGGTGACCAGAGGTGGTGGGAATGGGCACTCTCCCAGTATGGAGGCGGGGTTTGCACCAGACTAATGTGACCAACCCCTGAGTTAATTAACATTAAACTATAGTTTGTGCATCATCTCTATATAAGACATAATAGAAATATTTAAAAAAAAATAAAAATAAAAAATGTACCAGAGTGGTAAGATTGTCTTTGGGTGAACCATGTAACCAGCCACCTAAAGGTATGATTTACAGCATCATATATGTGAAAACACTCACTTAATTTTGGGGCCAGAATTTGGATATAGTTTAGCCAGGTGATCCTAAGATTCACATATTCAACCTGACTGATTATGTTGGTACAAGAGTTCACATACTCAAGAGCTGTGTAACAGGACTCTGGATCCATGAAGAGCATGAACAAATGGACTCTGGTGTTTGCTCTCTTAACCTCAACAGTCTGCTACATCTTTTACATGACCTGGCTGTACCGGCCACAGAATTCTTTTTTTAATTTTCCTTTGGGAGATTTTTAATCTGCCATATTAATAAATATGCTTTTAAAAAAATAAGAATTAATGGTGATGACTTTTTTTTTTTAAAACATAAGCTGGTGTTTCAGAAAGAAAGCTAAGAGCCAAGGCTGAGACCAGGAACAACCGCCCATGCGGGTAGAGGGCGTTTGCCTTACCACGGCCGGCCATACCAGCTTGGAAGATTAGCTCCGGCACTCCCCATATAATTTTGAGCGCGCCTGGAGTGATTCCTGAATTTTTAGGGGTAACCCCTGGCATAATTGCACGAGAGTGACCCAAAAACACAAGAAGTAAAGAGCTAACACTCGGGATGATTTGGAAGACCTGAAAGGAAGGACATGCCTTTGTCACTAACATTTTGGTGGGTTCCTGTGTTTACATTAGTCATATTAAAAAGTAGATTCTAATGAGTGAAAGGATTTATACAGATGGTTCACCCCGCCTATGTTCTATTTTTCTTGGCAACCATTTCTATGTGACAAAGATACAGAGTCGCAAACTGTTTAAAAAGTAGATAAAATATATCGTGTTGGTTTCTTCCTTTTCTTTTTTTTTTTAAATGTATTTTATTATACCACTAGCAGAGATAAACAATTTACAAAAATGTTCATGTTTAGGCCATACAGTGTTACAACACCCATCCCTCCACTACAGTGCCCCATTTCCCACCACCAATGTCCCCCAATTCCCGCTTCCTCCTTACCTCTATGACAAGTTCCTTATCTCTTTTCTCTCTCTCTACTCTCTCTCTCTCTCTCTCTCTCTCTCTCTTCCTTCTCTTTATATTATTGGATTGTAATACATACGTTTAGAGGTTATCATGTGTATCTTTTTGCTTGTATTTGGCAACGAGTTCTATGTGGGTAATAGCACTTTCGACAATTATTGGCTTACCCATGTGAAAGTAGCTTTGCATCTAAAGCATACTCTTTACTCAGACTTTTGCCTCGTTGTTTGTGATAATTTCACGCTAACAAGACCTCCTGACCCACATTTCGCTTGACCTTGGAAACCCTGGAGATTCTTAATAACTAGTTTGGTTCTTGTAGGTACTGGGGAGATCTATATATTGAGTACCAGGATCAAACCCTGGTCAACTTCTTGCAAGATAGCACCCTAACCACTGTAGTCTTTCCTCAGGCCCATCCTTCACACTCCATATCCACCCTTTCTTCTAGTCCTCACTACCCTCAGTATTTCCATCCACACTTCCACCATGTAATTCTTCTTCCCTCACTCCAAAGATTCCTATTTAGGACTCATATATTACTTTAAATGTTCATGACTCCTGGCCCACTTTGCTGACATGTAATTCTTGTCTTGAAAGTAAAGAGGAGTCCTATTTATTTATAATTAATGATATCTTTCAGTTTGTTCAAAACCCTGCTCACATAGGATCTCTCAGGTCAAACACTGAAATTAGAAAAGCTGGAGGGTTTTCCACTTTGACTCCACCTCTATAATGGAAGAGAATGATTTGACTCCTCACTGACATTTTATTAAATATTCATGTAAAAACTCCAAATTTATAATGATGGCAGTTCCACTCTGACTTTTGGAATTTGAAAGCGTTTCATGATACTTGAGTCTGAGAAATCTGGGGCATCAACCACAGATCAGAGCTTGAGTCTCAAAGAGCCCTGACTTCAAGCGACTTCCATAATGTGAGGACCATATGGATTTAATGGAAGAAGAGGCTTCCTCCATTTCCCCAAAGCTTTTTATAGGTCTGAAAATACCATCAAACTTTTGATTATAAAGTCCACCTAGTAAATATTTTAGACTTAGGTGACTGGCTAAAATAAGTACTTATTTTAGCGCATGCTGCATCTATATTAACCATTCTAAACTCAAGAGAGATTGCCAGGATTAATATATAAATGAATGAATCTGTCATTTAGGCCCACAAATCTTCATCTCTATAAAAATAGAAGACAAAGCCTGATTTTGCTCATGAGTCAGAGTTGACCAATCTCTCCAGTTTGGAGGGAATCTACTATCACGGACTTTGGGGTCTGAAGCAATGAAGTATTTCTAGAAAGGGAGAATAAAACCTGCAAATGCAATAACACTGCCTGACTGAAAACAAAACTATCTATCTATACTTTCCTGCTTTCTACACTTTTTCTTCTTTCCGCCTTCACTTAATGTTGTTGATGTCTCTAATAAATGAGTGATTAAGCAGATGGGAAATGGAAGTATGTGTGTCTGAGACCTAGTTTCACCCAGTTTTTCATGTTTGGGGCATGACTCTGAAGGCAAGGGGAGCACTGTGGCTAGGGTCCCCCCGGGCTTGGGAAATGAAATGCTTCCTAGGTCAGTTCTGCTTCCCCAGACCTTCTCTGGAAGATCCAGTCGGCTTGTATCTTGTGCTCCTGTTTAACCACTAATGACCATATCAAGAAACCTCTGCCTTTCTGTTTTTGGGCTCCACGAATCCAGCAAAGTTCCAAAAAGCTTTTACTACCACAGATTTGGCATTATAATCCAAGGACAGGAAAACCCCAAACTTTAGAGTTCTAGCTGGACCCAGGTACATGTTTAGCCAGGATGCTTAAGATAAGATGGCCATTACCATATTACTTTATGGGCATAAGGAGTGGAACCAGCAGAATCTAGTCAGTCTAGAGAGCCAAAATGGCCAAAAAGTTCCTTACCTTTCTTACTAGCTTCATTTTTATTACATTCAGAAACCCACCAAAGGCTTCCAGTCACGGCCTATAGGTAGGTTGTGCTGTCTAGGGACAAAGCTGAGTGAATGACCATATAGAAATACTGATCTTCCAGGTAGGCCCTTTGGCTCCCTTGCAGTCACCAAACCTTTGATTATGCCAGGTCTGACTTCACATAAATAGGAATTCGTACAAGCACAGTGGGAGGGGTGACATTTTAGAACCAAAAGCAATTCAGTATATAATTTTTAGAGAATGGCATTAATGCTTGCCATTTGCTTAGATATAGTCAGCTGAATTCTAGCAAACTCTAGATCCCTACTAAGATACATACTCTATCGAAGAATAATTCGCCCAAACTTTTCACCTCTAGAATCCACACAGACACATTGAGTTGCTCAGAGGGTTACTGACATGTCTCTTTGAACTAACAGAACTGATTACATTACGGTTGATCCATTGTGGCCAAATAATGGGAACTCTTAAAAATATCTACCTGTGTGTCCCGTTGGGAATTAAAAAGTATTATGCTGGAGCAAGCAAGTTTTATAATAAACGAAATATTTTGCCATATAAAGGTAATCCCGCAGTTCTGCCTACAGCTCATTGTATCTGCTCGGAGACTCCTAAGGCAAGGAGCACCTCTTAACGCTCTAAGCTTAAATGTGAAGCATAGAGCTCGGCATTTACTACCCAGCACTGGGGCACAGCAGAAGCTTGCCTTCTCACTTGACTTTATCTTCCTCACTTGTCCCTAGTGGTGACCAAAGTCTCTGCCTGTGCCTCAGGATGGGTTCACGATCGCTGTGCCTTTCTGCCTAAACAGCTGAACTTTGCTTACCAAAGAATGGCACAAAATCAACAGCACACACAGGAATACTAGGATTTGCGCGCAAACGCTACACCCAGAATGGGTCTGTACAAAGGATTTCTTCCTTTGATTTTCCAAACCATCTTATGAAGATAGTATCACACTTGTCACTTATCTTTCCATTGTTCATCAATTTGCTCAGACGGATGCCAGTAACATCTCCATTCGTTGGAAATGAGATTCATCATTGACCACGTTTTTGGCAGATGATTGAATATACCATGGGTAGCTTGCCAGGATCTGCTGGCTGGCTCTACGAGTTCCATCCCAAGAGACCCAATCTTTTTCTATAATCAGACCTTCACCGCTCTGGGAGGCCACGGGGCAAAGAGCCCTGGGTATGAGCAGAATCTATTTTCCTGTCTGCCACACTGCGTCTGGCTGGGCACTTTGCAGCTACGCCTGCATTTGTAGCCACCTCGAGGGCAGGTATCCAGATCCAACTTTAGATTAGCTCCACCAGAAAGCCCCCCACTTTGGTACTCTGGTGGGATCTCTAAGTGGGATCCCTCTTTGGTGAAGAATTTGGACCTCATGCATAGGTCTAAGTTTTGACCAGAGGTGGAGGTCTTCCATTATATTGGATTGTGGTGAGTAGAATCATGTAGTATAGGCAAGGGATTTTCAAAAGCCATTACTTAGAATCGGCTTCTACCAGCACAGATGGAAAATACTCATGACAGCAGAGATTCCAGCCTGTGCCTGCTTTATGTTCCCTTATATGGCTAGTCTTTGGGCAGAAATTGTTTATGAGGATAATGAATCTCAGCTGTGGTCGTATTAGGAGAATAAGAATTTATTAAAGCAAAATCTCAAATACATCCAGAAGAGCAAGCAGTCAATAGAGGACTCGGACCCTACAGCATCAGGGATCAAGTGGGATTAACCACATATAAGGTGTGCTATAACCCTGTACTATCTTTTCCAGCACCATGTCATTGCATGGACATTAGTTATATCTTGTGAATATACTGAATAATGCCATTTCCACGGGAGGAAGCAATTTGTTGATCCCATTCACCTGCCCAGTGTCATCTAAAAGTTTTAATAATTTCAAATTCCAACACTGTATGAAATTATATTAAGAGTTAGACACGTTTGTATTTCTTTTGTGGGACCATACATTTTAAGTTTCTTTAGGCTAAATAACAAGTAACCAGGAGTGCCTTTTCTTGATATTATTGTCAAAGTATATTTAGTTTGTAAGAATCTGCTGAAGTGTCTTCCTTACATGATGCACCATTCACATCCCCCACCAGCACTCTGGGTACTCTTGTTTCTTTCCAGTACTGTTTGTTTTTATTTTATTATTCAGGCTTTGGGATGCTGAAGTTATGGGAAGAAGTGTTCCAAACAGGACAAATGTACATGCAGCGGAGATGACGATTGTCCTTGTATCCTAGGATGCCTAGAGCCTTAATCCACGCTTTATTTTCTCCAGAGAGCTGATATCACAACTTCACAGAATATGGACCAATCCTGCTTCATGTGTCTCTCTGCAGAATGTTCTAACCACAATGTCAGCATCCATCTCTATATCTTTCTACACCCACTGCTTTTCTACTATGAAAACAATAAATGTATCATAAAAGTAATTACTCATATATGGTTGGAAACTTTTCAAGGATTACTAACCTAATGTTAATAACAGTGTTTATACAGGCTCTCTTTATCATTAATGTTGAAAGTTCATCATGTGCCGGGTCTGCGAATCAAAATTGAAGCTCAGAATCATCTCCGTAGATGGAATAACCACAGAAAGTCTGACTTTGCGCTACTCTCCTCATATCCTTCAGTCGCTTTTTAGAACAGGAGGGTGCTTGGACTACCTGGTTGGGTAGTGTTGACCAGTGGTGGCCCAGCGAGCAAAGCCCCATAACTCACCTCCCAGGACTCAAGTTGTGTCTGCTCAGAGGCCAAAGAGCTAAGTGTCCCTCATCAATCCTTCCTCTGGGATTTCCATAAAATATGCACTCACCCCATTATGCTCTTAGCCTTTCTCCATGGATCTGAACAGTAATGTATGTAAACTAAGGCGATTCTAGCTTCTTCCAGGAGTACTGTTGCCTGTACCTCCCTATAAAACAGCTCATACACTTTAGCAAAGTGTTCCATTGTTCTAAATGGTTTTGGGAACCAGTTGAGTATTAGAACACAGGAATTTTTGGAGGGTACTTGAGGTCTAAGATTTCAACCACTTGTAGTTACCATCTCTTTCTCTCTTTTAGTCTCTTATTTTCTTTCCCACCATGGAAGCCCCAATCCCAGATTCCCTATGTTTATTTTTAGCTCTTTTATAGGTATACACTAGAATAGAAGCCAGGAGAGGGCCATGGAGTTCATAATGGACTTTAAGGTGGTTGGTTGCAAGGAGCCAACCCCCTTTCAATCCCAGATACTATATGGTCTTTGTTCTAAGGAGTGACCCTGAGAAATGTTGGGTGTAGCCCACACGCACTTTCCCCAACCATACCACAGAGGGAAAAATGAAACATTTAAATAGAAAGTGCCAGGAGGAGAGGCCTGTTTCAAATATTATTGCTTCAATTTGTGGATTTTAAATCATTCTACTCTTATTTCAATACTGTAACTTAGATCCTTGTGAAAGTCTGGCTGCACTGGTGACTACAGTAAATACTGTAAATCTGGCCATAATACATCACGATTCTGTCAGTGTCCAGATGGGCAATACTACTAAAAACTACAGTTGTAATGAAGGGTGAGGATTTCCTGGGTGAGCTGCTCTGGAAGCCATGGGAGTGGGAAGGCTAAGCTGCTTGCTTTGCATACAACCATTTCCTATCCCATCCCTGGCCTGTCTGGTCAGAGCACCACCAGGGTGACATATGAGAACTGAGTTTGAAGTAGTCCTGAGCACTGCTTAGATGTGGCTCCCCATTGAAGGGGCATTCATGAATAACTGCATCTCAATTTTAAGTGGACTAAAGTTCAAGACAATAACTTAAATGTGTGTTTAACAGGCTCTGCACCGTGTAAGCCTGGAGTTGATTCCTTCACAATAAAAAAGAAAATCAAAAGCAAACACTTATTTTTTTTTCCACAAAAAGGGCTTTGTCATGGGGTACAGAGATGGTGCAGCAGTTATGGCGGCTTGCCTTGCAAACCCAGCAGTCCACGCTCAATCTCAGCACCTCTCATGTTCTACGACCACCACTGGCCTTACCTGAGTACTCTGAGCACTAAGGGGTGTAAACCCTAATGAGAACAAATAGTAAAAACAATGCAAAAGGGTAGAAGGAACTTTGGGGCAGCAAGACGGTCAGGAGAAAGCGGAGGGCGAGAAATTCCTGCCTGCCTCTGTTTCAGGGCACCCAGCAGGCGTGAAGACATAGACCGGGTGAGAAGGAGGGCAAGGTCAGAGGTCTGAGGCTTCTGTCCCTTCCTATTTATTTGTTCCATCCAATGTTTTCCATGTTTACCAAGTAGAGAATGATAGATGTTCAAGCCCCCTATTCTTGACACCCCTAAGGAACTGAACAAATTACAAATAGTGTGGTAGCAGGGCGAGAAATAGCCAAACCCTGTGTTCTACCCGGGAGCAATTCGAAGCAAGTAGTCTGAGATTCTTGCTTCGGTAGATGATCACAGGATTTGCTAGCTCAGCGCCGGCCTTATTCTCGAGGACCTATGGGTTCCTCCATTCTAGGCATTAGACCTTCCCGAGAAGGTAGACACAGTCTTACATGCAAACACATTCTTTTTCTATGAAATCCCACTGGACACTGTGAACGCCGAGACTTATGATTTTTCCCCTACAATGTCCACCGAATGAGAAACATCCCCACCTGTCACAAGGTAATTTTAGGAGAGCAAAGTACAGTATATTGGTGTCCCAGAGGAACTTCCAAGAACAATTAAAATCCCAGGAATTTTATTGCCTTTTACACTCACTGTGTGGCATCATTTGCATCATTCTGCAGTATTTGACTCAAGGCACTGTACCAGAAGATATTCACTTGTGATCTTTTAAAGAATGGTAATTCCCTTTTGTACTGCTTTGTAATTTTTGAAAGCCTATTTTACATTGTACCACCACACCGCGTGAGATATACACAAAATTACATGAATCAATTCCATATTTGGGTTTTACGATTAAGCTACATAATGGTGTTCACTAGCACCATCCACTTCCTCACCAGAGCCGTTTCACCACCAATATTCACTATTTCTCCTCCTCTGGCCAGCCACCAGAAAATTCGCTTATCTCTCTCTCTCTCTCTCTCTCTCTGCCTCCACTAACTCTTGCCACACATTGGGCTTGCACCACATAATTTAGAGGTTTGTGTGTATCTTTCTTTGCCTATATTCAATGCTCAGATCTAGGCTGGTATGGTCATTTTCGATGATTATTAGCACACTGTTTTACTTCTCTGTCTTAGCTAACCTTTGACTTAAGGACTATTTTTAGGAGAATTTTTGCTCTTGCAGTGCTGGGGTCCGCTGGGTTCTTATACAAAACAAAGGCAAGTGAGTGCTCGTTGCATTGCAGCCTAAAAGGCTTGGTGGCCTTGAGACTCAAAGAAACGATGCTAATTTCACTGCTACTCAAAAGGGCAAAATTCATTTTCCTGTGCCGCATACAAATCCCCAGTAACTAAACAGCTTGGAGTACAAGTACAGACCTACAAGAGGCTTTTCAAATGACATCATACGAGTGAGAAGCTCTGGGGCTGTATGGGAAGTAAAGGACTCGTTTTCTCACTCTTGAGATGCTTGGAGGACAGAGGGTGAGCTAGGACCCTTGTGGAACTTTAGGAATCCACTTTAGAGACCATGGAACTGGCGAGGACAAGCATATAGAGGAGGCGGTACAGGAAAATTTCATAATTCAACAAGATTTACTTTTACATTGTCAAACTGATTCCTAGGTATTTGATTTTCTGCGGCGCAATTGTGAATGGGATAGTTTCTTTAATGTCCCTTTTCTTCTCTTTTTGCTGTTTGCATATAGGAAGGCCATTGACTTTTTGGGTATTGATTTTGTACCCTGCCACTCTACTATAGGAATGTATTATTTCTAGGAGCCTCTTGGTAGAGAGTTTCGGGTTTTCCAGGTATACATACATGTCATCTGCAAATAGTGACAACTTGGCTTCTTCCTTCCTATCCGGATGCCCTTAATGTCTTTTTTCTTCCTGATTGCTATGGAAGTACTTCCAGTACTATATTGAATAGAAGTGGTGAGAGTGGGCAGCCTTGTCTTGTCCCTGATCTTAAGGGAAGGCTTTCAGTTTTCCCCATTGAGAATGATGCTCACTGTGGGCTTGTAGTAGATGGCCTGGATTATATTGAGGAAGGTTCCTTCAATCCCCATTTTACGGAGAGCTTTTAACATGAGCAGGGTGTTGAATCTTGTCAAATGCCCTTCTCTGCATCTATTGATATGATCATATGGTTTTTATTTTTCTTTTTTGTTGATATGATGTATTATGTTGATTGACTTGCGGATGTTGAACCATCCTTGCATTCCCAGGGATGAATCCCACTTGGTCATGGTGTATAATCTTTTGATGACTCTTTGGATTCTATTTGCTAGTATTTTGTTGAAGATCTTAGCATCTGTGTTCATCAGGAGATTGGTCTGTAGTTTTTTCCTTTTTTGTGACATCTCTGTCTGCTTTTGGGTATCAGGGTGATATGTGCCTCGTAAAAGCTATTTGGGAGTGTTTCTGTTTCTTCAATTTGCCGGAAGAGCTTGAAAAGAATTGGGAGTAGGTCCTCTTTTTAAAGGTTTGGTAGGAATTCACTGGTGAATCCATCTGGACCTGGGCTTTTGTGTTTGGGAGACTTTTGATTACTGATTCCATCTCCCTCGATGGAGATAGGTTTGTTGAGGTATTCCAAATCTTCTTGTTGCAGACTTGGGAGGCTATAGGAATTCAGGAATTTGTCCATTTCTTCTAGGTTCTCTTGTTTCGTGGCATACAGGCTCTCATAGTAATCTCTGATGATCTTTTGAATTTCTGTGGTTTCTGTTGTGATGTCCCCGATTTTCCATTTCTGATTCTATTTATTTTGGGTTCTCTCTTTTCCTTTTCTTACAAGTCTTGCAAGTGGTTTGTCAATCTTGTTTATTTTTTTCAAAGAACCAGCTTTTGGTTTCGTTGATCTTCTGGATTGTTTTTTGACATTCCATCTCATTGATTTCTGCTCTAAGTTTTATTATTTCTTTCTTTCTGCTTGGGTTGGGCTCCTTTTGTTGATCACTCTCTAAGATCTTAAGTTGTGAAGTCAGACTGTTTGTGATGGCCTTTTCTTCTTTTCTGATGAATGCTTGAAGAGCTATGAACTTGCCTCTTAACACTGCTTTTCGCTGTATCCCACAAGTTCTGGTAATTCGTGTCTTCAGTCTCATTTGTTTCCAGGAATCTTTGGATTTCCTCTTTGATTTCTTTTATGACTTGCTGGTTGTTCAGCAGTGAGCTGTTTAGTTTCCAGGTACTTGGTATTGGTCTCCCGTTTTTTGTGTACAATTAACTTCTATTTTCAGTGCATCATGGTCTGAAAAAATAGTTGGCACAATTTCTATCTTCTTGATTTTATGGAGGTATGATTTGATGGCTCAGCATGTGATCTATTTTGAGTATGTTCCATGTGCACTGGAGAAGAAAGTGTATTCAGCTTTTTGGGGATGAAAATGCCCTGTATATGTCTACCAGCCCTCTTTCTTCCATCTCTTCTTTTTAGGGCCAGTATTTCCTTGGTAAGTTTCAATCTTGTTGATCTATCCAGGGCTGATAGAGCAGTGTTGAAGTCTCCAACTACAATTGTGTTGCTGCCAATGTCTTCTTTGAAGTCTATTAGTAGTTGTTTTAGGTATTTTGCTGGCCCCCTCGTTGGGTGCATATATGTTTAATAGCGTGATTTCTTCCTGATATATGCATCTCCTTGACTATTAAGAAGTGACCCTTCACTGTCCCTTCTGACCTTCTTCAGCCTGGAAGTCTATGTTGTCGAATACCAGTATGGCTACCCCAGCCTTTTTGGATGGGTTGTTTGAGTGACGGATTGTTTTCCAGCCTTTTTATTTTGAGCCTGTCTTTTGCTCCGATTGTTCAGGGTGTGTTTCTTGAAGGCAGCAGAATGTCGGATTCAATTTTTTTTGATCCATTTTGCCACTCTGTGTCTCTTAACTGGTGCATTTAGACCATTGACATTGAGAGAGATTATTGTCATGGGATTTTGTGCCATCTTTCTGTATAGGTTGGTTGTTCTTTTGGGTTTTGTCTCATCTTTAGAGTAGATCTTTCAGTCCTTCTTTTAAGGTTGGTTTTGATTTTACAAAGTTCCTAAGCTGTTGTTTATCCAAGAAGTTGTATATCTGTCCTTCAAATCTGAGTGAGAGTTTAGCCAGATAAAGAATTCTTGCTGAGGCATTCATTTCATTGAGTTTTTTTTTTACTATATCCCACCACTGCCTTCGGGCTTGGAGGGTGTCTTCTGAGAAGTCTGCCGGAAAGTCGAATGGATGCTCCCTTTGTATACAATTCCCTTCTTTGATCTTGCTGCCTGAAGAAATTATGTCTCTGTCTATGGCATCCATTACTTTGACTAGGATGTGTCTTGGGGTCTTTCTCTTGGGGCTCTCTTCTTGCTGGTATGCGTCGGGCTTCTTGGATCTGGATGCCTTCGTCCTTTAACTCTGGGAACTTTTCAGCCAGGATGTTTTTAACTGTTTTAATTTCCTTGGGGTTACTTTCCTGTCCCTCTGGGACTCCGATGATTCTTATGTTGTTCCGCCTGGCTTCATCCCATTGTTCTCTGTTCCGTTGCTGATCCATTTTCCGGTCTTTTTTTTCCATCTTATGTATGTTCTCTGAGTGCTTTCTGCAGCTCATCTTCAGTCTCACTGATTCTCTCTTCTGCTGCTGTCATCCTACTGTTGGGACCCCTGTTGTGTTTTTTCATTTCATCTACTGAGTTTTTAAGACATGATATTTCTATTTGCATGGTTCTCATTTCTGCTCTCATTTCCTCCCATAATTTATTGACTGCCCTTTCAACTGCTTCATTTATGTTCTCCTGTATTTTATTGGACATCTGCTCCATTTTTTTCGTTGAGCTCCTTAAACATCCTACCAATTTCTTCTCTAAATTAATTGTCAGAGAGATCATGCACATTTTTTGAGTCTTCAGGGTTGATTTCTTCATCTGTTCTTTTGAACTGAGGGATCTGCGTTGTTCCCCATAGTGTTGTAGTATTCAGAGATAGATTCCTCTAGCTTACTGTTTTTTTCTTGGAGTGTACATTACCTACGTGTGGTGTTGAATGACCTAGATGTCGTATTAATAAGCTTGTTGCCACGTGAGCGCCCGCCCACCCAGTCAGTCACACTACCCTGGGGAGAATCCTGAGGTAGAGACAGGCTAGTGTGAGTGTTTAAGAAATGTTCCAAGTATACTTCTTGCTTTACGTTCGGACTTCTGGGGTTGTGAAGTTCCACCTTTTGCTGAGGCCGGGGCTCTACCACGCAACCCAGGCACCCGCCCCGCCAGCCGCACCCAGTGAATACCTGAGGTGAAGACCAAGGCGTTCCCTTTAAAATTTTAAAGCTCGGAGTCCAGCAACACAAATAGGTACATCTTAGTGAGAGAAAGGAGCATACTTTCCAGAATGCTTTACAGCCTTTCAAATTGATAATTATGAAAGTATTCAATGATTGAGAAAAATGCTTTTACTGTGGCAATAAATTTTAAAGAGTTATGATGATTTGGAATTGTAATAGTGTAAACCAGTCATGGGAGAGCAAAAGTGATGAGAAGAAGAAATAAAACAAAAAATGTGTGTGATAGATTAAATGGTATTCAGTGTAACACTTTTTTAGTGTTCCAAACTCAACCCTGTAGTCTTTCAGCATAAACTTGAGAATTTTACAACAACAATGTTTCCAAAACAGCGAAAATAATTCACAACATTAAATAGGACAAAAGATTTTGTTTATATTTTAGGTCATATAGTTTCCCTGGAAAATTACAACCAATCTATAATATAACATGCAACTGAGTTGGAAAATGAAGAATCTTTGGCTTATCAAAACTTGCACTGGAATTTGACTAATTTAGTAAGTATTTACTCAAGCTTCTTCACTAAGTTTTCTTCCTTGCACTGAGATGCAGAGTATAAAGCTGATATCGAAATATGTTGCCATTTGTACCAAATAAGATAGTGCATCCTCATTGTTGGATGCAGGCTACTGTCCCCAGCTCCCTGGCTTTATTAATGCTTCCAATTTCTCCAGGTGGCTCCTGTGTTGTGTTAATGCACTTTGAGGAGCATGTCTACTTCAACAAAAGGCCTTCAAGTTTGAGTCACCATATGGCTGTGCTTATACACGTGATTAGCAGCATGCATTCAGGTGGACAGATAAATATGAGTATGCTTTTAAAATAAATTATTTTCCACTGTTGAAAATAGCCCAATGATAATTTGTATCCCTTTTGCATTCAAATGTGAATTAATATTTCTACACTAGTCTGGTTAAAAAGAAAGTATGGATATAGTTGGAAGATACTATAAGAGATTGAACACTTTTGACCTTGTATGTGGCCCTTTTTGAAAACATGGCCCTTTACCTTGCTCCCCAGCATCACTTCTGGTCTCCTGAGGTGACCTGGGTGACCCTGAGCACAAAAGCAGAAATAAGCCCTGAGCACCATGAGTTGAATCCCAAAACCAAAACATAAAGCAAATCAAGCAAATGTCTATAAGAGGCTGCATCATCGAATGAGATGGGAATCCTCCATCTAGTTTAATGTCTGATTTAAAAATATTTGTAAGTATTTCATAACTTTAAAAATGTCCAAAATGAACTTAAAGTTTATTTTCATTTAAAATCTTTTTGTATATCTTGTATGAAGGTTAAAAAAGCGCATTACTTTAATCAGATCCACTATCAATTTGTGCACTCTGCAGCATTTTTGCTAATTTGGTAATTGCCATTGTGATGAATTTAGGGAGCTGGGAACATAGGTACGAGAACGGACTGGCCTGAAGGATCTGGGCTCCAATCCCCAGATCACCAGTACTGTAATTCCACAGGTACTGTGGCGGCTGTAACTCAGAGCACAGAGCTGTTTAGCCCCTCAACACATTCCACTTACACCACTCAAAATCAAACTATAAAAATTTACAGCTTTTATGAGCTGTCCCTGTCATCTGATCTTCTGTCTTCGTCAGGAGCCAAAATTGACTGCAATCCTCATTTCATTGGTAACGGCATCTAAAAGAGCAGAAAGACTCACTGAGCTTGGAATCGCACATGGAATCCTGCAGGATCAGCTTAGGGAGGCAGTGAAACCTGTCCTGAACCTGTACTGGATCAGTACTGAAACAGTATGAAGTGAAACCTGCTGAAAAGGATAGCACCAAGCAAGAAGAATCATGCAGGAGGATGGGGATCGCTTGCTCTACCTCAGCTTTCTGAAGCTGGTAGGCGGGAGGAGAAACCATCTTCAACTATTGCCCAGGCCCACCTTTGGAGTACGGTGGCTTCTGGTCAGCAGTAGCGGGGTGAACTTATATGTTTATATACTTGAGCCTGGATATTCTATGGTGTTCTGTTGGGTTAAACTTAACCCAGTATCAGTTCCTCCGTGCCCTTAGTAGCTTTTTTTTAAAATAGTACATAATGGCAATTTAGGAATGTTTAAAATATTTTTATATTTTATTATATACCATGAGATATACAATTAAAGAGGTTTATGTTGTTCAGGAGTTTCCGGTCTCTACAGTGTTCAAATGCCCATTCCTCCACCAGTGCCACCACCCGCCTGTCCCTAATTCCCTCACCCCTTCCCTAGCCTGCCTCTATGGCAGGTTCTTTGTATCTCTCTCTCATTCTTCTCTTTATACACTTTTAATGTATTACAATACATACATTTAGAGTTATCATGTATCTTTTTGCCTGTATTCTGTGCTCAGTTCTGAACAGGTGTTATCCACTTTTACTGAAACAATTATTGGCACACTGTCCTTTCTATACTTACCTAACCCTCTGGCTCCCCCACATTTGTAATTTGGTAGATTTCATCCTTATGAGCTTGACATACCAAGTTTTGCTGACCATGATATATTCAAATATATATATAAATATTTATATCAAAATGCTGAATAAATGCAGTCATATATGTCTTCCCTTCTGGCTAATTTTGCTCAACATGTACTCTCCATGTCCATCCATTTATAGGCAAAATTTCATAACTTCATTTTTCCTAACAGCTGCATAGTATTCCATTGTGTAGATGTACCAAAGTTTCTTTATCCAGTCATCAGTTCCTGAACATGCTGGTTGTTTCCAGATTCATTATTATGAATAGTGCTGCTATGAAAATAAAAAGTGCAGATGGTGTTTCTATTGTGTGTTTTTGGGCTTCCCAGGGGTATATTCCCAGAAGTGGTTATGCTTTGGGTCAAATGGGAGCCTCAATTTCTAGTTTGGGAGGAATGTCCATATTATTTTCCAGAAAAGGAGCTAGTCCAGTCGACATTCCACCAACAATGGATGAGAGTCACTTTTCCCCCACATCCACTCCAACATTTATTGTCCTTGCTCTTTTGGATATATGCCAGTTTCTGTGCTGTGGATGATAGCTCATTGTTGTTTTGATTCACATCTCTATGATGATTAGTGATGATAAGCATTTTTCATATGCCTTTTGGCCATTCCTAATTATTTCCTTGTCGAAGTTTCTGCTCATTCTTCTCCCCATTTTTGATAACTGTTTTCTTCTTGTCAAGTTCTACAGGTGCACAGTTATATCCTGGATATTAGCCCCTTCTCAGATGGGTATTGGGTGAATACTCTTTCTCATTCTGTGAACTGTCTTTGTATCTTGGTCACACTGTTTCTTTTGTGGTGAAGCTTTTAGTGTCATGTAATCCCCATATGTTTACCTTTGCTTCTAGTTGCTTTGTTAGTGATGTTTCACCTTTGAAGATGCCTTTTTAGCTTCAATGTCATGGAGGGTTTCCTATATTTTCTCTGGCGTATTTTATGGATTCAGGTCTGATATTGAGATCTTTAATCCATTTTGATCTAATTTTTGTGGTGTTAGACAGAGTCCAAATTGTTTACATGTAGCTGCCCAGTTTCCCTATACCCCACTTGTTGAAGCCTCTTTCTTGCTCCATTTCATACTTTTGCTCCCCATTCAAAGGTTAAATGATCTGTGTTTGAGGATGGGTGTCAGGATGCTCAGCTCTGTTCCATAGGTCTACAGATTATTTTATTACAATACCATGCTGTTTAATTACTGCCTTGTAGTACTGTAGCTGTTATTAAACCTGTATTTCTCAGTTTTCAGGAATATTTCAGGATGGTATGGACAGACCATCGTTAGTCAAGTAAGGTAACTTGCTCTGGCTGAGGTGTACACAAGGGGCTGGGCTATTACATCTTCCTAAATGCTCTGACAGCATCAGGGCTTCCCTTGGCCTATTCCGTCAGGTCGTGATGGTCAGTGTCACCCCCAACAAATAGCCCTACCTGTAAGGTCACTCTGGCCTAAATTTGAAGATTGTAGCCTGGAAAGAGGTCACATGCACACACAGTCCAGGGTGTCACCACTGGGGTACTTTGGTTTGGACCTGAAACAATGAGTCACCCTTACTGACTCCGCAATGCGCCTTCTTAGGGGTCAGGAGGAGGATGAAAGGAAAGCCATCTCTTCTCTAATATTGGGAGTGGGGTTGTGAGAGCAAACACCCCAATTGCACACTGACTATTGCAGAGCCAACTGTGAGCTCCACATCTAGTGTAGACAAGCATGGGTATGAAACAAGCAGTCAGCAAGGGCTAGCATGGGGCGGTGAGTATAAAGACCCAAAGAAGCAAAGGATTCTCAGGAAGTTAGTGAGTCCATCTTGGCTCTCTGATGCATGTGGATGCCCAACACAGTATGCCAGGGAGAGAAAGTATTAAGGTAAATGAGATACAGAAAAAAAGCTCTTCTGTGTGTGTGTATGTTTGTGTGTGTGTGTGTGTTTGTCATTTTGCTTCAATACCTCACATTGCAGGAAGATCAGGTACGTTGGTCCCTCCACTGGCTGTCCAGGTATCAAAGGACTCCTGCATGGAAGCAGGTGCTTCAGCATACTGAACCATATTTCTGTCCTGTACTAATATTTCAGTGTTAATGATCAATTAATTAACTAACTAATTAGTTAATTAATTAGAATTGCCATGATATACACAGTTACAAAGGTCCTGATTGGTTCCATTCATACAGTGTTATAACACTCATCCCTTCAACCAACAATGACCCCAGTTTCCCAACAGCTACCCCCAGCCTGCCCCTATGACAGATACTTCCCCCCATCCCTCCCTCTTTTCTTCCCTCCCTTTCCCTACCTCCTTTTGGTCATTGTGGTTTGCAATACAGATACTGAAATTGTATCATGTATGTCCCTTTACCACCTTTCTAGATCAGTTCAATGCATTTATTTTTATAAGCTTTGTCAAAGTCTTTGTAGAATAAGATGAATCAAATATCACTTGTATCACTTATCTTCCCGTTGATTATCAATTTTCTCAAGGGGCACCAGTAACATCTCAATATGTCCTGTCACATGCTAGTGTAGCCCAAGGGCATTGCTCACTCCAGGAGCATAAGGAGCCTCAAACCATTCCATCAGGTTATGGGAATGAGAATCAAATATATGTATGTTTATATATGTACACACATATGTATGTGTACATATACATTCAGAGAAGTCTTCCAAATACTGATGAGTTTTGAGTGCGGCAGTGAATGAATGAGAGGTGCCTGTGATTGTTAGCTACGAGAACAGCATGTGATTGTTAGGTAGTGTTTACCTGGCAAAGAACTGGCAGAGATACTGGAACCCAAATCTCAGGGCCAGAAGTCCTAAATAAACAGTAGACAATGACTTGGGGGACTGCATTGTGTCCTGGGTATGAGATTTGGATTCATGGACAAGCACGAATCATGGCACGTTATATAATACTCCAACCCAAACAGTGAGCTCTGGTGGCATCAGCCACATCTGTGCTTATATCCTGGACATGGGACTCTCTAGGAGATGGGGCAGAATTTTTGCCTTCTCTGAATCTTCACTTTTGGCCATTTTGTGTGACTAGCTGAGGCCCGGTTTTAAAGCTTTGAAGCTGTCTGCTGACTTCCTGGACCTCTAGCAATGCTCCAGATACATTTTTTGTTTTATTTTAGTCACTGTGATTTACAGTTTTACAATATTCTCAATGATGGGGTTTCATTAATACAGCATGCAGCACAACCCCGCAACCCCCACCAGAGTGTCTGTTTCCCTCCACCATTGTCTGAGTTCCCCTCACTCTTCTGCCCACATAAACGTCATTACCCACCCAACCCAGCCCTCCCACGGCTCACTGCCATGGAAATCCCAGCTCTGTGACCAGTTCTTAGACTCTGCTGCCTTTTGCTTTTCCTCATTCCCCTACTACAATCTTTATTTTACACACAGAGCTCACTCTGCATCTATCTCTCTTATTCTGGTTTACTTCAGTTAGCATGATACCTACAAGTTCCATCCATGTAAATAATCCAGATTCTGTATCAATGATTGCTGCTGCTCTCTATCTCCCTCTCTCCCTCTATCTCTCCGGACACACACACACACACACACACACACAGGTACATACTTCTCTAAGTCTCTCAAAGCGCAAGATTACTAAGATCAGTAGGATCCTACTCTTTGTTTTTCTATAGAAAATTATACCTTACTATTGCAAAGGCTATGTGTTCTACTTTATTGTTTCTTTGTTTTGGAGTAACACCTGGAAGTTCTCGTGGCCTACTCCTGGCTCTGAACTCAAGGTTCACTCCTGGCAGTGCTCAGGGGAATATATGTGATACCTGGGATCAAACCTAGGTTGACTGCACGCAAGGCAAACACCCTTCCTGCTGTACTATTCCTTCAAAACTGCATGCCATACCTTTAAACATTTTCAAGTTTCTAAATTATAAAAATGACTGTTCACAATTTTTGTAAGTACAGGACATTGTTCCAGCCATCTCACTGTCTCACTGTCTTCCCGTTCATCTTCGATTTGCTCAAACGGGCACCAGTAACATCTCCATATGACCTGTCTCATGCAAGTAGAGCCCAAGGGGACCTGCTTGCTTCAGGAACATAAAGAGCCTCAAACCATTCCATCAGGTCATGGGAATGAGGTCTATAATTGTTACTGGTATCTGGCATATCAAATACGACACTTGCCAGGCTCTGCTGTGCGGATAGCATACTCTTGTAGTCATCTCAAAATCCAGCATTTATTGATGAACCGTGCAGCCGCAGCAGCTGCGCTAAGCCCGCTGTGATAGGCTGGTCTGCTGGGTGGAGTTCTGAGGAGGAGGAAGTCCAGATGTGGGAAATGGAGGTTCTCATGGAATGGGGGGTCATCTGGCTTGTTGTGAGTCTCTGCTGGGGTGGCGGGCCAGGGCTAGAACCTGCCATCCCTCCTGGACACTTCATGAGCGGCTGGGCACAGGGAGAGCCAGTAGCAGCTCTGCCCATGTCTGTCTCTGGATCAGCATAACTGGGCCGGATTCAAAAAGACTGCAGCAGGGTGGATCTCCATGAGCCGGGCTGTGATAGGCTGGTCTTCTGGGTGTTCCGCCATAAGTGGTCTTAAATATCCACAATGACACCTTGCGTATCAAGCAGACATCTTTAGCCTTATTATGTGCATCTCACCATTACTCCATAAGTTCGCCCTAACATGAAAAATAGGACAGTCAGTCAGGACTAGAGCTGGGAGATTCAGGAATCTGAAAACCTGTTTGTTGATCGTGCATTTCAGTTTGAGATGATGCCTTTGTTTTGTTTTTAGCCCATCCTCTTCAGTAAGACATGGCCAGCGTGCTGCAGAGAATATGAATATAATAGTGGTGAATATCTTGGACAAAAATACAAAACTTACTGAAGATCAAAGTGTATGGAAAAAATTGTGAAAGAAATTGTGAAATTTAAAGAGTTTTATCATATAATAGTAAGTATTAATTAATTCCTCTAAGACTGACTACTATTCTGTAAACTGTTCCATCCCAGGTGAACAGGAGATAAGGAATCAATAACCAACTACTCAGATGTCTTCAAATTTTTCTTGCCCTCTTCACTAGATTTTCCCTCTTTTCAATCATCCCCTTGTCATCAGCTAACCTTTTTTTTTCACTGTACAGGAAGGTAGTCTGGAAAGATCACTTGTATCACTTGTCTTCATGTTGTTCATCGATTATCTCGAGCAGGCACCAGTAACATCTCCATACATCCTGTCACGTGCTAGTGTAGAACAAGGGCATCTGCTGGCTCCAGGAATACAAAGAGCCTCAAACCATTCATTCAGCTTATGGGATTGATATCTATAATTGTTACTATAATTTTTGGCATACCAAATACGACATGGATAGCTTGCCAGGTTCTGCCATGTGGGTGGTATACTCTCAGCAGTAGGCTCTCATCTTGTGCATTTACTGTTGATCGGGAGAGATCGACTTTTCTCTTGGGTGGAGCTCTGATTAGCTGTGGAGTCTACATGTTGAAAATGATTGCCCCCCAATAGAGCTGGAGCGATAGCACAATGGGTAAGGCATTTGCCTTGCCCACGGC
>JAJIBD010031762.1:0-23143 GCA_021461705.1 Cryptotis parvus
GCAGGGTGCTAGATTTAGGCATGACATCACCTGGTATGGTCCTCTATTCCCGCCAGAAGTGCCCCAAAGGCTGAGCCAGAAGTAAGCCCCCACTATCACCAGGCATAGCCATAAACCAGCACACAAATAAGGCTAGATTATACCTTCACTAGAGCGTCCGGAGGGATGGCAGATTCCTCCTAGCCCTGGCCAAGCACCCCAGCAGAGCCTCACAACAAGCCAGACGAATTTCTACTCCATGAGAAGCTCCATTTTTGCACATGGACTTCCCCTTGTCAAAACTCCACCTAGCAGACCGATATCACAGCCTTGGCTCATCGAGATCCACCCTAAGGCAGTCTTTAATCCGCCCAGGTATGCTGGATTCAGAGACATATCTGGGGCGGATGCAACTGGCTCTCACGTGCCCAGCCAGCTAGCTCATGAGGCCGCCTTTCGGGAGGGGATGGCAGGTTCTAGCCCTGGCCCCCGCTACACCAACAGAGCCCTCAACAAGCTTCTAGATGACCCCCCCACTCCATGAGGACCTCCCATTTTCCACACCCGACTTTCCCCCTTGTCAGAACTCCACCCAGCAGACCAGCCTATCACAGCCCGGCTTGTGCAGCCGCAAGCGTCCGTGGGGCGGTTCCATCAATAAATGCTGGATTTGAGATTATTACAAGAGTATGCTACCCACACGGTAAGAGCCCGGCAAGCTACCCGGGTCGATTTGATATGCCAGATAATAGTAATTACTATAGACCTCATTCCCATGACCCGATGGAAATGGTTTGAGGCTCTTTATGTTCCTGTAGCAAGCAGGTGTCCTTGGGCTCTACTTGCATGGAAACCGGTCATATGGAGATATTACTGGTGCCTGCCGAGCAAATCGATGATGAACGCCAAGACAGTGATAAGGACAGTGATCCAGTGATGCCTTACCTACTGATGCTTTACTACAAATGCAAGAATTCGGATGACCCACCTGAAAAGCAAACGTTGACCACCTGAACTGGCTATTTCTCAGTCCTCCTGAGCAGTGCAGATTGATGTAGGCAAGACTGTCAGGATCAATTAAAATGACTGGTTCTTCTGTTTCCTAGTTTATCCATTCACTCTACCTAGACTCCAACTTCTGAGCCTTTAGTGACTCATTTTTCAACAAAACGCAAGTAACTTCATATTGCTTTGCCGTGAAGCCTCTCTGCAACCCAATTTTTAATGTGCACTGAATAATAGTCATTGTCACTATCAAAAAATCGCCTGCAGATATTCAAGACAATCATAGTGCTTTGTCTTTGATCACAAATACATATTAACCCTCAGTGCAATCTTAGTCATATGAAAACTTGCAGTCAATGATAATAATCAAAGCTTCAGCATGAACTCTGAATAACATCAATAATGCCTTTTACATTTGGTGACTATTAGGGTCAAAGCTCCTCAGCTTGCAGCTTCAGATTGAAAAGCTACCGTCCATTATTCTGAAATCTAAAAACATTGCCTTTGAAAAGCTAGAGCTCGTGGAAATCATAAAGGGATTGTTCAGACATTTTAAAAGAATAGAATAGAGATCCAGCACAAAAATTTGGGCTTTTCTTCTAAATGCAGACAAAGCGGGAACTACACAAAAGATATCATAATGAGTTTTTATTATGCTGCATTTTCAAACAAGTTTATGTAAAATCTTGTTTAAGATTATACATCCCTAGGACACTTGGAACAGAGTTTACTTAATTTTTACTGACAATCTGTCAGGAAATTGGAATCAGAAGAAGAAAGTTAATATGGCAGAATTAGTGTAGCTAGAAAAGTGCAATGTTGCTTTGTTATGTAGGTATTTTCCTCATATCTTGTCTTCTGTAAAAGACTATTCCTTTAACATCAATGCGGCATATCATTCAGTAGATTAATAATATATAATATTAAAAATGTTTTCTGAGATGTTAAATAGAAATTCCACACTTTCTTATTTTTGTAAATTTTGAAAGTATAACACATAAGAAGAAAAATATTTCTTGGGCCAAGTATAAACATTTTCAACTAAGACAATGAGTGAAGGAGTTTCTAGAACATGGGAAAGAACAGCTGTAATTAGCATCAAAATTACCTCTATTTACTGCTCTTATGAGTCAGTTAAGAGCAGGTAATAGCCTTATAATGTTGGTTAGAAAAGTAAAGATCTGAGCAGTATAACCAAGAAACCCCAGTAGAAAGGGAATGTATGCAGAATCACTCTTTTGTGACCCACTGCTACTGGTATCAGCATCCAACCAGGGAACACCTTTTCTCCATTATTAAAAAAATTCCTACTTCTGGGATTTTTTGCTTTCTATGGGCATAAAATTGCATGTCTCAATTGCTTTTTTATTGTCTCTGAGTCTCCTCAGGAGTTTCCCATTTATTACTGAACAACTACTAGATCTGTATTCTGATTACTTCACCACATGATTACCAAATGGGAAACATCTGTAAATATTCTGGGTTTCTCCTCTTAATTACAGGCTTCACAATCAGAGGAACCTCAATATTTTACCATCTAAGTGAAACACTTAATGATTACAAAAGTGCTGTTCCACTTTGAGTGGAATCAGAGTTTCACGAAAGTGAACTCTAAGCAAATTGACTATATTGGCCTGACGGCACATGCCAGAGTCTAGAAGAAAAGAATGTATTAAACTCATTAGAGATGACCTGCATTACCAGTGTATGCCCAGCTCTCGTCCTGCTTCACTGCTCACTCACTCATGAATTATACAGGCAATTTAATCATGAAGATAAATGAGAGCTTTTGCAATGTTAATACTCTGCCACAGCACCCCCCATGATGCAGATAAATTGATAAGCAGGCTGCTAATTATATAAACATTTGCAATGTAAGATCCAAAGTTATCCACTATAAAACCTAATCTTCCTTATTTTGAATATTTACCTTCTTGCACAATTGTGATTTGCCTCGAGTTGGAGAAATATCAATAATCATTCTCATGTGATGAGTGACAGATTTCAGAGATTACCCTACTGTATCACTAAGTGAAGTTTTATATATTAAAAAAAACACCAAGATTGCCTCAACAGATGACAGCCTGAAACTAAGGAGGAATAATTCATTTTCATAATAATTATCATAAAGATTTATGTCTCTGAATATTTATAAAAGGTCACTGGGAGTAGCTTGCCTTTACTAAACATATTTGAAAATGAAATGTCTGTGTTACAATGGGTTTAGATTTTTCTGTGCCATCCCCATACAGGGGAGGAAGTTTTTTGAGATTTCTGGTTAGATCCTGGATGATTGCCTCAGATCAACAACAAACAAAAAATACAATATATAAACAGGCCTACTACAAAAGGTGATGTCAATAAACATGACATCCCAGGCTTAACAGATGAGGAAAAAGTCAGATAAGAAACTAGGTGAGGTACTGCTAAGTCAGCATTAGAAAAGAGGTAGAACCAAAACTTTGAGTAATGCAGTGTTCCAGGAACCAATTGTGCATGTTTCCAGTACAATGATACATAGCGCTGGTGGCTTTTTTTTTTTTGCATGAAGGAATTTATTTCTCACTGAGTGCTTGAGACTTGATCTAGAATATTGGGTCCTTCTGTTGGGACCCATCTTCTGTTGGGAGCCAGAAGATGACTCAGTGACCTGGAGCACTTGACCACCGTGTCTGAGACTCTGAGTTCAAACTCTAGTAAAAACCTGCATGTGCTGAAACGATCCTGATTACCCCCTGTCTGGGATCCCCAGTAAGGGAATAAAAAGTGCTTGTTCTCTATGTAACTAGGTAGGTGCTACTATTCTACTACTACTCAACTATGACTACTGCTACTATTACTACAACTACTACTCCTACTACTACCACTACTACCACCACCACCACCACCGCCACTACATTACGCTGTACGACGACGATGACGATTTACGCCACGATGATGACTACTACTACCATTAACATATTTTCTGGGAAAAGGTATTTTGTTATTTTTCTCAGTGACTGCTTACCTTGTCTCATTTTCTATAGACTTGGCCACATGAATTCTTCAAGCTAGTGAAACATAAAGAGTATTCATACATGCCATCACTATAGCAGCTTACAAGTTTAGTGGTTTGCACTTGTACCACTCTAATGCCTATCCCAGATAGAATAAGACTTTCAGTTAGGATGCTGAAATAAAAGATGACTTATAGAACAGACTTATATAGAACATATAAAAATATATTAGAAATAAACCATTTGAAATATAGTCCTTCATAACATTAGCATAATCATAACTAAATAACATATAAGTATATCCAGGGTTGGGTAAACTTAGAAAGTAACAAATGATCACATATAGTCCTGTGCACTTTCAGCAACTCTGAAATTGTTCCCATTCTTAAGCTTTCCATTGCTTAAACACTCAGTGGATCTGAATATAGATCATTGAATATAGCAAAAAATATATTTAGATATTTATTTTATTTCTGTCATTTATTAATATCCTAAGTTCATCCCACATTGAAATTTTCATCCATCCATGTTTGTATAAACTAAAAATTCTTGCATGCAGAAATAATATTAAAATTTCTCAAGACAAATATTTTAGAAAATGTTGTTCATAATGCAAAAGAATTATGAGAAATATCTCTGGAAAGTGTATAGAATAGAAAAGAAAAGCATTTTATCCAGTCAGAGGTCTGAAAATCCTGTTTTGTTCTTCTGTTGTAGGTGGAGAACCCAGATAGACTCTGTCCTCCACTGACCATGGACATAGGATGGCAAGATATTGCTTATTGTTAAAGTGATACATTCTATACTAAGTACAAACTATCACAACAGAGGACCAAGTCGGGAAGCTCACTGACTCAAAGCAAGCTCACAAAAGTAGCTGAATATTGACAATTGGGTGAGCATAGCATTTATAGTGGCAGACGAGATAAGGAAGTTCTGTGGGTGGAGGTAGGGAACTAAGCAGAATACAAGTGAAATAATAGAAATTTTAAGTTACTTTAAGGAATGTTGAGCTTCTCACTTTGAATAAAGGGGAGGACTCATAAGAAAAGAATTTTGAGCAAGAGAGCAACTCAAATATGTTGATAACAAGACAAGGAGGCTTCAAAAAACAAGGGAGCAGAGAAGGCTTTGTAGGAAGGCATTCCATATCTTTGAACATTAATGAAAATCAGAATGACATTCATTTTAAGTTTTGCATAAACAAGAGAAGGTTAAAAGCCTTGCTGAAAGAATAAGGATTTCAATAAAAGGTCAAAGCTTTCCATTTGGGATAGATGGCCCAAGCATATTTTCACTCCTTTCCTTTACATAAAAAGTATAAAAGCAAATAATCTATGAGGATGAATGAGAACATCAAGCAGCCAAAGAATTGATAAACTTTTCAAAATAAAAAATTAAAGAGATTGCATTGATAATTAAAAAAATAAAGGCAAAAATTGCTACTCAGAGGCCAGGGCCAAAGTGATAGCACAGTGGGTAGGGGCGTTTGTCTTGCAAGTGGCCACCCAGGGTTTGATCTGTTATTCCATATGGTCCCCCAAGCACCACCAGAATTAATTCCTGAGTGCAGAGGCAGAATCACCCCTGAGCATCACTGGATATGACCCCAAAGGCTAAAAAAAAAAAAATTCTGCTCAGCATCCCAAGTAGGAACCATTGTTCATCAGTAAACTCAGATGAGGTTAGATGCTCCAGGCTGGCAAGTAACAAAAATGAGATTTGGAAAGCAAAAAATGGAATCTGATCATTGAATGTTATCCATGAAATGCCTGCTCTGGGAAATTACCTACACACCTCTCTACTTTTTCAAGCTCTTATCAACAGCAATAGTTTCCAAGCTAAAACTTGGAAGCAACTCTCTTTAAAAATGTTATAATCCACCAAGGGAAGACCGGGCGCCAGTAAATGGATTATGAAGGCTCTTCTCATTTGAGTGGAATAGAAAATACTAGAAACTTTGACAATGTAAAAGTAATGGAACTATTCTCACAAGAAATATATAAGGATATATATATATGAAAATTATATATATATATATATATATGTTTGTTTAATTTCTTATCACTCATAGTAGGAAGTTGCTAGGTACAATTTATTTTAGGTACAACAAGATATATTCCCTGCATGTATATGATGTTAAAATATAGAAGTAAACATTGAAATAACCTCAAAAAGAAAGATTAAAACTTGTACCTCTCTAGAGTTACACATGATGAAATCATATGGGATCAGAGATACCTTTTCTATTGTATTTTTTTATCTTTCTGTTCTGTTCAAGTGCTTTCAACTGATGATAAAAATAACTGAAAATTCAAAAGTCGAGGAAATCATTTTAATTTAATGCTCATATGACAAGCATGACTGATAAATTATTTGAAATTCCCATGAAAATAAGTCTATCATGAGTTTCTCTTCATTTTCGTATTTATAGTCTAGCAACAATAGATATTTTTTGTACCCCTAACTCACACTTTTTTCTGAGAAATTAAAAAAATCTCATTTCATGATGAGCCCTATACTTGGACTAATGAGCATCAATTTTATTAATAAAATTTATTCTTATGATTGTATGTAACATATGGACCCTTAGTTTAGTTGAGCAAATCCTAAGAAATCCTGGAAAATAAAATGACATACTCAGTGCTAATCATGTAATAATATACAAAAATTAGTGTAGAATAAACCTAAACATATTTTTTTAAAATAGTTCAATTTAGATAAACTTAATCACTTTAATTTTTCCTGCGCCTGTAAGCCTATACACTAAAATTTTGCATGAGAGGACTATGAGGAAAGATTTTTACATAAATTTTATTTCCTTAATAAGATTTCAAGTAAGCAGATGTTTGCCCCAAAGAACTGTTAAAACAGAACATGCAAAAGAAAATCATGAACACCAGTAAAGAACACATCTTCAGCTATCAAAAATTTGTATTGTTTTAAAAACAGATCATGGTTCATTTGGATTTTCATTATACAGTTTTGAGTAGGTGGAATTACCTTTGTCCAATGAAAGTTTTCTATTGAAAAAACCTGGAAAACACTATATATTTACTCTGAAAATTCTCCTGAGACCACAGTAACTTAGAAAGTATTATTTATACAGATACAAACTACTTAATTAGGCCCATGCTTAGAACAGTCTTTTGACAAGAGCTGCCTGCCATCTGTTAACTATTTCCATTTCCAGTGATACCAGGTTCATCTTAGCTACTGAGATTGAAATTCTCCTTCATAAATATCATCTGTTCTCTCCTTCCATACTCAAATGTTAGCTAAAGTTGTGTTTTTTCACCCTTCTGTTTTAATCAACAAATTTGAAAGTGATTCACAGAAAAGATGTGTGAAGAATTCATTTTTGATGGCCGGTGACTTTGGACCAACCACTGCCTCATTCTGATAACACACAGGGTTGCACATTTTCTTGATCTCTAAAAAAGAAACTAGAAGGGGCCAGAGCGATAGCACAGCGGTTAGGGCGTTTGCCTTGCACGTGGCCAACCTGGGTTCAACTCCCGGCATCCCATATGGTCCCCCAGCACAGCCAGGAGTAATTTCTGAGCGAAGAGCCAGGAATAACCCTTGAGCATTGCTGGGTGTGACCCCAAAAAAGCAAAATAAAAAAAAATAGAAACTAGAAAATCCACAATGCAGGGTGAGTTACTGGAGAATCTCTTCTTCCAATCTCTTCCCCCAGAACGATAATGACTGCTGACATGCATAGAGGTAACACCTTAATTCCGAAATCTCTGACACTGCAGAACCCAAGGAAATTTAGCTATGATGAAACTTCTACAGCAGTTTCATCAGCACCAGGACTTTATTTATTTTTTAGTTTTTTATTTATTTATTTATTTGTCTATTTATTTATTTATTTAGTATTTTATTATACCTCAGTGAGATATACAATTACAAAGATGTTTATATTTGGGTTTTGTTCATACAGTGTTCCAGCACCCATCCCTCCACCAGTGCCCATCTCCCACCACCGTCACAGGTTCCCTCCCCTCCCCAGCCCACCTCCATGGCAGGTTCATTATTTCTTCCCTTTTTCTCTATCTTTCTTTTTCCTTCCCTTCCAGTTTGTGGATTACAGAACATACATTAAAGGGTTGTCATGTGCATCTTTTGCCCGTATTTAATGTTCAATTCTAGGTTGGTATTAGTACTTTCGACAATTGTTAGTACACTGTTCCATTTTGTCTTACCTTAGCCTCTGACTCCCACATGTTTGTGACAATTTCCACCTTTGACAAGACCTCCTGATACATGTTTCATTTGACCTTGGATATTGGTATCATAATATGTACATATATATTTATATCATGCAAATAAATACAGTCATTCTATATCTATCACCTCTCCTTCTGGCTAATTTCACTCAACATAATCTTCTCCATGTCCATCCATTTATAGGCAAATTTCATAACTTCATTTTTTCCTAACAGCTGCATAGTATTCCATTGTGTAGATGTACCAAAGCTTCTTTATCCAGTCATCGATTCTCGGGCACTCTGGTTGTTTCCAGATTCTGGCTATTGTGAATAATGCTGCTATGAACATAAAAGTAGGGATGGTATTTCCGCTGTGTATTTTTGGTTTCCCAGAGTATATTCCCAGGAGTGGTATGGCTGGGTCAAATGTGAGTTCAATTTCTGGTCTTTGGAGGAATGTCCATATTGTTTTCCAGAAAGGCTGTACCAGACGGCATTCCCACCAACCATGGATGAGTGTCCCCTTTTCCCCACATGAATACCAGCACTTGTTGTTGCTCTTTTGGATATGTGCCAATCTCTGTGAGCACCAGGACTTTAAAAGACAGAATTACTTTATGACAGTTTCCCACCCACCACAATTTGTCAGTCTTGCTATATCTCACCAGTTATTCTTCAAAGCATATTTGTTCTCTTTATCTTTGAGGGAAGCTTTGCATTTGAGTTAAGTCTTCTTTTCAGAAGACACATTTACCCTGCCCAGCATCATAGAACTCCATGGAAAGACTAAAGAGGTCATTTGGTCTAGTCTCCTGACTTCAATAGATGAGTTGAAAATACTCTTTGAAATCGGTTTCACTTCCTAACTTTGCACAAACTTTTCTCAATGCCCCCTTGCACCTAAAAGCTTACCTTTGTGGTAGCACTCACATTACAATCATATCTGCTTTCTTGTTGGACTCTTCAACAATACTTTGAATGCTTAAGTGAGAAGTTACATAGTTGTCTCTTGTACAGTGCTGTATTTCCTGTATATATAGGGCTCAATAATTCTGCTTGTCCTATAAGATCCATGTGGTTAGCACAGAGAAGGGACAATGATAGTTGGAAATGATCACCTCTACGCAAGAACTAAGTGGTGAAAGGAGGCAAAGTGATATGCATGATACCCTCTCATTAATAGTATTGCAAACCACAGTGCATAACAGAAAAAAAGGGAGAAAAGAGAGAGAGAGAAATAGAGAGAAGTTTCTACAATTGAGGCAAGCTGAGGGATGGAGAAAGAAACTAGGAAGTGGCAACATAAACTGGTTGAAAGGATGGTTACTGGGACACTGAAGGAAACTCAATCATGAAGAACTCTGAATGTGTGTACCTCATGGCGATTTAATATTTCAAAGAGTTATTTAACCCATAATGTTTATGGCAATATTATTCACAACAGTGAAGTTAAAACAAATAAAAACATTATTTGACATCACTTTTATGAGATAAAACAATGCTGAATACATAGAAACAGAATAGATTAGTGGTTATCAGGAACTCTGAGGTAAATGAAATATTAGTCAAATTTCCCTCAGTTATTTGGGAAAATATTTACAGGTTTTATAACTTGTAAATATGAAAAAACTTGTAAACATCAACTTTACAAGTTGGAAACTTATAAACAAATTTGTAACATCAAACTTGTAAACATCAAAAAGTTCTGGGGACCTACTGTATAGAATGGTAATTAAAAATATAGGTAATAATTATATCCTACTGTATATGATGTAATTATAAAAATAAAAAAACTCTGTATTACATACTTGTAGTTGTTATGACTCAATATTCACACAAATGATAATTATGTGGATGGAAGTGTTAACTGATGTTATGGTCATAATCATTTTGTAACCAAAAAGTATCAAATTAACACATTTTACACTGTAAAATTTCACAATGTTATATGCCAATTTTATTTTTAAAAAGTTGGGGTTTTTATTAGTATTATTTTTTGAATCTTGTTAAACTATTTAAGAATGGATGAAGAGAAATTTATCACTAGTTCTTCCATTCATTTATTCTTCCTCCTGATCAGAGGAACCCTATATTAATGAAGTATATCCCAGTTCATCAATAAATGCTCAAGATTAGAGGTGACTACAAGAGTATTCCACCTGCACGGCAGAGCCTGGCAAGCTACCCATGTCTTATTTGATATGTCAAATACCAGTAACAATTATAGACCTCATTCCCATGACCTGATGGAATGGTTTGAGGCTCTTTATGTTCTTGGAGCGAGCAGATGCCATTGGGCTACACTAGCATGTGACAGGACCTATGGAGATGTTACTGGTGCCCGCTCAAGCAAATCGATGATCAACGGAAGACAAGTGAGACAAGTGATTTTCTATATATTTGCATTGCTCAAATACAACTTATACACAAAATATATTTGCAGATATATATACACAAATGGAGAGATGTGGTATTATTCTCGGTTTTGCTCTTGCTTTTAGCAAAAACTAGATTATAATTTATACATCATTTTGCAATTTTATTTTCTTATATAGTATGGCATAATCATTGTTTCTAATAGTTTCTAATTATTCATAATAGCTGAAGAATTAATCCATGGAGAGAATTCATTTTTTTACTCTCTTCTTGACAGTTGTAAAACTGCTGCAATGTTTATTGCATAAACAATGATGTGTTGGGGCCAGAGCGATAGCCCAGTGGGTAGGGCGTTTGCCTTGCACACGGCCGGCCCATGTGGCCTGGGTTCGATTCCCGGCATCCTATATGGTCCCCCGAGCAACGCCAGCAGTAATTGCTGAGTGCAGAGCCAGGAGAAATCCCTGAGCATTGCCAGGTGTGACCCAAAAAATAAAAAAAAAAAAAAGTATTATAACAATGATGTGATATATATCAATAGCTTACACATACAAACTTATGCACTGGAATGCTTGGTCCTAAGTTACATGTTTTTAATGTTTTTAGAAGAAGGATTGGAGGTCTCAGGTATTTGCAGTGGAGTAGAATTTGCTACTGAGAAAGCTTACAAAGCTTCAGCTGCAAAATCTTAATTATAAGGAATTTTAAATAGCCTAGACTACTTTTGTACTTGTAATATTGAATTGTGTTCCTTAAACTATAATGAATGACAAATTTAATGAAGCTAATAAATTGTAAGCTTTGGGCCCATGAAATTCCAAACCTTCCTAAGTATATGCACATTTTGTTTTAATGGATACTGATGATTTATCTTCTGATATGGCAATTCACTCTCAGAGTTGTAAGGTAGAAAAAGACCTCAGTGACACTAACATTTGTCAACACTGATATACCAACATTTTAACTTGTGAATTTTATGCATAAACCTGTGGCATTTTACTCTTCACTGCGTATTTCCTTTACTTCACAAATTTAAGTATTTGCCATTTTATTCATGAATTAAAACACTGTGGATTTCTAGACATTTCTCCTGAATTTTAAATTTTTGTCACTGATTCACACTAGTTATTTTTATGCTTTGATTTATCCATTCGATCAATAAAAGAACCTTTACTCTGTGGAGGCATTTCTGTGTATTGAGCATCAGAATAAGGAGTGAAAAAAAATTCCTGCTTTCATACACTTTACTTTCTGGTGCAAATAATAGCTAAAATCAAATGAAAAAATAATGAAGAATATATTAAATTACTATAAAGAGAAGTAGTGAGAAGGAAATATCTGGATAGGAGGGAGTTCTCAGAAAAGACCTCAGAGATAAAATACACTCTAAGCAAAGACCTTTAGGGGGAGCCAGGGAACATTTGAATATCTGCAGAGAACATTTCAAAAGAAGCAGTGAGAATGGAAAAAAATGTTTGTGTTCAATATATCAGTCAAAGGTTTGACAGTACTCACAAAGATCAACCAAAAAAAATTCAAAAGCCTATATAAAAGGGGCCTAGGAAATGAGTAGACATTTCTCAGAAGGAGATTTGTGGGTGGCCAACAGACACATGAAAAAAATGCTCAGCATCACTTATCATCAGAGAAACCAAATCAAGATGGCAATGAAATGCCATCTCCACACAGTGAGAATGGCACCAATAAAAAATTAGAACACTCTGTTGGCTGGAATTTAGTGAAAAGGAACACTTATTCTCCATGGCTGGTGGGAATATTGTCTGGTATAACCCTTGTGGAAACAGTGTGGAGAGTTCTGAGCTTAGACTTGTACTGCTACAAAACCCAGAAATTCCATTTTGGGGAATCTACCCCCCAAGATAGAAAGTCTCTCTCTCAAAGAAATATGCACACTGCTATTCATAGAGGTTATTATCGTTAAAGCCATTATCACTTGATCCCTTGACATCCCTTTATTCATTGGATTTGTTCTAGCAGGTGCCAGTAACATTTCAATTTGACCATATCACATGCCAGTGTAGCCCAATGGCATCTGATTGCTCCAGGAATACAAAGAGCCTCAAACCATTTATTCACTGTCTTGACGAAGAAGTCTCACCATCTTATAGGTGGGCAGCCACGTGATCTTTTGACATCCCACGGAATCCAGTCGGTAACGGCTCTAGTCCAGGGTCATCTCAAATCGCATTACATGCCCAGCACATCTGATTTTCAATGCCTTGGCAAACAAGACAGCATCCCTGACTCTGAAACATTGATGGAGGTTAGAACTCCGGATTTCTTCTCTCCTCCTTGAGTGAGGTGTGATATTCCAAGCATAGCTCTTTTGATTCTTCTTTGGGAGACCCAAGTAGCGTTCTCAGAAGCCTTTCGTAGGTCCCAGGTCTCTGAGACCTATGTTAATGAAGGGAGAATGGTGGACTGGAAGAGGTGTGCTTAAAGCGGGAGGTTCTTTTTTCTTTTAGCTTTTTCTTCTATGCTCTTGAAGGCATTCCATGCCACTCTCTTCTTCCTGCACAGCTCAGGTTTTAGGTCATTCATCATGTTGACTTCTCAACCTAGGTACACATAACTGCTGCATTCAGAGATGATTGTTCCATTGAGAGTGAATGGGGCCTCTGGAACTAGTTCATTTTTCATGAACATAGTTTTCTTTAGATTCAGCTGTAGACCTATCTTTCCACATTCTCGGTCAAAGTCAGCCAGCATTTGTGCCGCTTGGCTAATGTTTGGTGTTATTAGAACGATGTCATCAGTGAAGCGGAGGTGGTGTAGTTGCCAACTGTCTATCTTCACTCCCATTCCTTCCAATTCTAACTGTCACATGATGTTCTCAAGGGTGGCACTGAAGAGTTTTGGTGAAATGATATCGCCCTGCCGAACCCTCTTTTGACACCAATGATCACTTCCCTTGTAGAATGGTGAGATCCTGGTGGTGACTCCATAATACAGCCTCACAAAGGATCTTGATGTATTTGGGTTTGAACACCCTGTTTGGCTAGGGCTCGGTGACTGCTTCTAGTCTCCACAGAATCAAAGGCTTTCTTTTTAAATCAATGAACGTGAGACAGAGTGGCATCTTGAACTCCCTACAAACCTCAATGAGCTTGGTTACCATGTGGATATGGTCGATTGTGCTGAATCCTTTTTGGAAGCCAGCTTGCTCGCATGGTTGTCCTTCATCTAATGTTCTGCCAATCCTGTTCAGGATGACTCAAGTGAACAGCTTGTAGATGACAGACAACAGGCAGATGGGGGCGATAGTTGCCAATGTTGTGGATGTCTCCCTTCTTGAACAGTAGAACTGTCCTGCTGGTTTTCCATTGGGAGGGCACCTTGCATTCGGACAGGTAGCGTGAAGAGCCTGGCCAGTGTATTGATGAGTACTGACGGCAGATTCTTCAGGTGTTCAGGTCTGACTTTGTCTGGGCCTGGTGCTGTTCCCTTCTTTTACTGACAAAATGGCATGTCGGATTTCAGAAGGGAGAACATTGGGAATGACATATCCATCCTGCAGAATTTGGTATGTGGGCAGGTGGACGTGGCTATCAAAGAGATCTGAGTAGAAGTCATGGATAATCTTCCATTGCCTTTCTGGAAGATGTGATATATCCATCAGGACATCGGAGGGCAGTCATCTTGGTCTTATAGTTGGCGAAGGACAGGTGGGCATTGCGTAATGCTTTTCCCAGCTTCTGCTGCATCCTCCAGTATTTCTGCTCTTCTCTTCTGAGGTCTTCCTTTATTGCTTCTCTGCACTGCTTTGTGAGCTTGGATGTTAGCATTTGGTTGCCCTTAGGCTTGCGCCTTGCCACATTGGCAAAATGAGCTCCGAGAGTTTTGAAGACAGGTGTCCTTTTGTGTCTTTCTCTCTTGGCATTCTCGCACAATCATGGAGGTGCTAAACCAGTCAGTTGTATTCTTCATCGATGTCGTCAATGATGGTATCTTCCCATGTTGCCACAATGGTGCCAAAAGGGTTCCCAGTTGGTGGTCATTCTGGGAGTTCTCTTCTTAAACTTTGCAGACTTTTCTCCCCATTGCGTGAAGTAGAATTTTGCATGAAGGAGACGGTGGTCCCATCTTGTTTGGAATTTTGGGCCGACAGCGACATCAGTCAGGCAAAAACCATCGGTTGAAGATGATATGGTCAATTTCATTGTGGAACTGTCCACTAGGGGAGTCCCATGTCCAACGTTTCTTTTTAGCCTTCTGGAACTGTGAGTTCCCATGAATGGTCTTGGTGGACATGATGAACTCCAGATAGTCTCTTACCCTGTTTGCTCCATTCTAGGCCATGTGTCCCAATGTGGAGTTCTTTGGCCAATCTTCTCGGTCCTATCTTGGCATTAAAATCACCGACTATGATCTTGTAGAAGGTGTGATTTTTTTTTATAGAACTCCTCCAGTTCCATGTAGAATTTTCTCAATTTCTTCTTTCTTATATGTGGATGTTGGTGCATAGACAATGAAGATAGAAATTGCTGGCAGTGGGCCACATCTCTTCATGTGTAACCATCCTATTCGGTTTGTTAGGCATTCAAATGAATCAATGTTCACAGCCATGTTTGTGTTGACAAGTGTTGCAGGACTCCTCTAAGGGCTGCTGCATCTGCTCTGGATTGCCACCTGCAAATCACTTCATAGATAAGGGGGTAGTCTAAATGTGGCAGTTTATCTGACCATGTATGCTGTACTAGCTGGTATAAATATTCTCCCATGCTACCACAATCATCATGGGACTAGCTAGATCTTACCAGCATATTTGCCTGGCCACGTAGGACCCCTAAGTAATTAGACCAGAGAGAAATGCTGTTTGCTTCCAAGCAAACAAGCATGGCTCCCTGATATACTCAAAGGCAACTAAAATACAAAACTACAATGAAGTAGAAGAGACATGAAGGCTTGGAGAAATATTTAACTGGCATTAGTATTAGTCTTTGGTACAGAGACATGCCATCTCAGAAACCCCTTCTACCCTATAAAGGCATTTCCAGGCAGATCTTGGCTCAAAACATTAGCATAAAAGGGCCTAGGTGAGGTGCAGGGAGGGATTACCTAAGGGCATTTGACCCTCCCTGCTTTCCATAACAGTGGGAGGAAGGTCTGAGTTGCAGGGGTATAAAACTAGCCTGTTTCCTCTCTCGCGCCTTTTTTGGGCTCCCTCTTTGTGAGTGCTCACCCTTCTTGGAAGTCTTGTCTTCTCTCCTTTTTACAAGGCCTTTACACGTGGTGGCCGCCATCTTGACCTACACATGGCTGGGGTTCTAGCCTGGAATCCTAAGCACCGGGCTTTTCCCTTGCTGATTTGTATGCCTGAACCTGTGATAAGTAAAGCCTTTTAAAACTGCATCTGATTCCTGAGTTTTCATCCATTCCTCTCCAGCTTCAGAGGTAGAAGGAACTCACTTTCGGCACTGTCGGGACCCCGCAAAGCCCCCGACAGACAAGGACACCAACGCCTTTTTCGTCACATGTTCTGAGGAACAGTTCTTCTCCCGTGTCAAAACGGTGTGATGCGATTGGCCCTCCTCGTCTCAGTCAGACCTATGATACCATGCTTGCACCATTAGGTCCTCAGTATATGTTTCCGATGGCAGCATACCTGCACTGAAAGTACAAATAGTTATTTTAGTCTTTCTTTTGTTTTGGCAGCCTAGTTTGGCCCTGAAAGCCCATCAGGCACCCTTGTTCATCTTTCTTAGTGCTGCCGATTAAGGGCTCTTTCAGGGTCTAGGAAAATAAGCATTGTTATTACTGGTTTTGGCATATTGAATACACACTGTACAGCTTGCCAGGCTCTGCCTCGCAGGTGCTATAGTCTCAGTAGCTCTGCCGGGCTCTCTGAGAGATGTGGGTAGAATATTCATGGTAATTTGGAGATAATGTATGGTCCCTATGCAGTCACACACAACGGGAGAGCTGGTATTTGCTCTGCCTGGTGTATCTGCATCTGTGATTCAAGCATTCCTGGGATTGAAACACTCTCCTCTGAAGGGTAGGACTCTGAAGGGTAGGTCTCTGACAAGCTGGGCTGAAATTGTCTTAATCTCTTGATGGAGATCTGTTTATCTGTGGAGTGTGGATGATGAAGATCGCTGCTAGTATGATGTGGGGTTCCTCTGGGTTCTTCTGAAGCTCTATCAGGATGGTGGACTCAGGCCAGAGGTCATTAGTGTGAGGTACTGGGGTTCAAAATGGGGGAGAGCTGGTATCTTCTCTGCCTGGTATCTGCCTCTGTGGATCTAGCTTTCTTTAAGCAATCTGTATAATAGATAAGATATGGAATCTAACCTAGATGTCCAGTGACAGATGAATGGACTCTGAAGATATGGTCAAATGTACAATGGGTACTTACAGGTACAAGAATCGGTTGAAATTATACAACTTGGTTTGGACCTGGAAAATAACTATACCGAAAGTGCTTTTCAGAAGAAGGAAAACACAAGACAATCTTTATTTGTGTGTGGTGTATGGAAGACCAGGATGTTTCTTTAAACATCCTGGTAATGAGGGGGAAATCTAGATCACCTTTGACCCCAGCAGTCAGATAGGATAGACAAGAAAAGAAATCAAGGGAGAAGAGGAATGGAAGTGGTAAAGTTAAAACAGGCATCAGGGCTTCAGATATACTAGTGATAGAGTGTGGCATAGCCATTTATCAAAATCATGGGCTCAACAACACTGAAAACTTGAGATCTATGCTGAAACCACTGGAACTTTTTAATGTGTGTGCCATGTTGACCGGCATAGGATGGAGTAAGTTTGAGATGGTGATGAAATCTTCGGGAAATCTTTGTTACCCAGGTAAGTTAGCACTGGTGGGAGGGATTGGTCTTAAATACTATGTGCCAAATTCAACATCTTATAACTTTGTAAATACAGTTCTTTGAATTAAAATATGTATATACATATATATTGCTATAAATATAGGGTGGCGTATATAGTCAACGTGAATATCAGACATATACAGTAAACTTAGTATAAACAGGTGCTCTGTTTTCCTTGAAACAGCATAGAGGCTATGGTTAAACCAAGCAGATGAGGACTATGGCCAAGAGGCAGATACCAAGAATCAAAAGTTTGTCCATTCATAGTTGGTCCTTCCCGGTCATATGTAGTGACCTGACTATTGCTCGCAGCAAAATAATGAAGTGGTGAGGAAAGTTTCATCAAAAGAATGACTTGGTTTCTTATTTTACATAGGTCTCTCTGTTGTTGCATAAAAATATATTGATATACTGCTTTCATCAGCACTAATTTCCTAGCAAATGCCATCTCCGCCTGTTGTTTTGTCATTTGAATCCCAAGCTTCTCTCAACTGAATAGAAAAGAATATAAAAATGTTATGGGATTAAAAGTGCTTAATTTTATTACTGACTTGCTTAAGAAAGCCTACCATGATGGAAGCTCTTAGAAAATTCTGAACCATTTTTCATGACTTTTAATGGATTTTAAATCATTTAAGTTATTGGATGTGTGTGGTAAACAGGCAGAATCAAATCTAGCACTACCCTCACTCGTTTAAATCATATTTAAATATATATTTGGGGTAGATGGGTTTGGATAGAATGGAAATATCCTTATGACTCCATATTTCAATTCTCAGCCAACAAAGAGCTAAGGTTTGAGATAAGGCAAGCCAGTAGGAGAAATGTGATGCTTATGTGACATGTGGTATAGGGGCATATTAAATATATGTAGTATGAATATATATATAAAGTACAGAGTATATGGATATATGTGTGCATATACATATGTATATCACTGTGTCACTGTCTTCGCTCACATCATCGATTTTGCTCCGAAACAGGCACCAGTGACATTCCATATGTCCTGTTCTCATGCAAGTAGAGTCAAGGGTACCGGCTTGCTCTAGGGAACAGTTAGCCTCAAACCATTCTACCAGGTCATGGGAATGAGGTCTATAATTGTTACTGGTATCTGGGCATATCAAATACTACATGGGTAGCTCAAGCCAGGCTCTGCTGTGCGATAGCATACTTCCTTGTAGTCATTCCCAAAATCCAGCATTTATTGATGAACTGCGAGCCAGGCTGTGATAGGCTGGTCTGCTGTGAGCGCTCCCTGAAGAGGGGGAAGTTCTGGATGTGTGAAAATGTGAGGTCCTCATGGAGTGGGAGGGGATACTGGCTTGTTGTGAGGCTCTACTGGGGTGGCGCCGGTGACTAGAACTCTTTGCCATCCCTCCCAGGCACCTCAGCGGCGTGCTTGGGGACATAAAAGTGAGAGCCAGTAACATAAGTATATATATGTATATATATATATATATACATATATATATAGTATATATATATATATATATAGCATATATATATATAACTGTATGGATATATGTGTGGTGCTGTAGGTGCCAATTCAAGATCAGATATATACAGTATGATGTATGGATATATGTGGTGCGAATATATATAATACAGGGCATATATATATAATATAAAATATGTATGTGGTAGAGGGACATAGACCATGCTAGCAAAATGCTGAGTGGTCCTCAGGAGACCCAAGGTCAAACCCAGTTGCTACCTTCAGGGTACTCCAGACCGGAGTATCCTCTGAGAACAGTGTGATGCTAAAAATATAAAAGCTGGGTCTGGTGCAGCTGCCAGGTAAGCGGCCTAACTCTTCTGCTCCTGGCTCCTAAATACATGTGTGTTTTACACTTCTATTTGTCTAATGGTTCAACCCTTCTAAGTTGCAAGCTATTTTATTTTCGGAAATGAGAATTTTAAAAGTACAGAATTGCTAAAGTAGTCAGGATGTGGTGCCACACTGCTCAAAAACAGCCTCGCATGTGTGAGATCCTGAGTTTCTGATTCCCTGACTTCATGATTTCTTTGCCAAAAAGCCTAGGTGTGGATTCCAGGGGTCATCAAGTGTGGGCCCCCAAAACAACAAAAATATGACATAACTCTGACTGATAGCAGAACGGGTAGGGCACTTGCTTTGTATGCGCCAACCTCAGTTCCATTCCCCGACTTTGCATGTGGTCCTGCGAGCACCACTGAAAAAGGTGATGCTTCCTTTAGGAGTGTAGAGCCAGAGTAACCTATGAACATCACCGGTATGACTCCAAAAATTTAAACAATAAAAAAAAAGATAACTCTAACTTGACACTATTTACTGTCCCTCTCTAATACATTCCATATAACAAGTTGTTCTAAAAATGAAATATTCTGCAGATGAATAAGAGATTCCTGCCTTCTTAGAACTGTACAAACATATAAAGATTAATATATCTAAACTTATGTTTTTAAGAGAACAAAATTACTCATTACTTGTATTTAATACTAAGTGAATTAAAGGCAATGCTAATGTGTTATAGAACAAAAGAGAAAGCTTATTACATTAATACCATAGTAAAAATTCTTAACACTGCATTCTGTAACTACTTACTCTTTCAATTATGCGTATAAGTTTGGCTTTACCTGACAGTATTAAAATTAGCATGTTAATATAAATCTGAAATGTTCATTAAATTACGTCAATATAGAGCCACAGTCAATATATGGTTATGGATTGCTTATTCTGATTTATTTGTATTCAAATAATTTATGAATACCATTTATTCTCATTTCACTGACCTTTTTTGTTAACTATAACATACACAGAATTGTCTATAGTTTTTTTTTACTTAAGTTATTTTTATGCACTCAGGATGCTCTCCCCAGCCTAGCTTCGCTCATGAGGCAGCTCACGTGGGAGGTATGGAAGACCCAGCCTTGGCCCACCAATTCCGGCAGAACCTCACAACAAGCCGACGACCCCTACTCCACTCCATGGGCGCCGCCCATTTTCCCATTGGACTTCCCTCTCCAGAACTCCACTCCAGCCGACCAGCCCATCACAGCCCGGATCATCGTACACTCCACCCTGGAGTAGATTCTTCCTCAACCCGCCCAGGTATGCTGGTCCAGAGACTTCTCAGACATGGGGCAGAGCGGTTCCTTGCTCCCTGTGCCCAGCCGGTCTCATGAGGCAAAGTCGGGAGGCATGGTGGGTTCCAGCCTTGGCCCACCACCCCGCAGAACCTCACAACAAGCCAGACTAACCCCACCTACCCATGGGCGCCCGCCATTTTCCACATTGGACTCCCTCATCAGAACTCCACCCAGCCGACCAGCCCATCACAGCCCGGATCATCGCACACTCCACCCTGGAGCAGTTTCTTCCCCTCAATCCGGCCCAGGTATGCTGGTCCAGAGACTCTCAGACATGGGGCAGAGCGGTCCCTTGCTCTCCCCTGTGCCCAGCCGCTTCATGAGGCAGTCGGGAGGCATGGTGGGTTCCAGCCTTGGCCCACCACCTCAGCAGAACCTCACAACAAGCCAGACGACTCCCCCACCCACTCCATGGGCGCCCGCCATTTTCCACATTGGACTTCCTCTCATCAGAACTCCACCCAGCCGACCAGCCCATCACAGCCCGGCTTTACTGCACGCGGCCGCAAGCGCGGTTCATCACTAAAGGCTTTATTTGAGGTGTTTATAGAGTATGCCTCCCGCACGGCAAGCCTAGCAAGCTGCTCATGTTGTATTTGATATGCCAAATGCTAGTAACAATTATATTAGATCATTCTCATGACCTAATATAATGGTTTGAGGTCTCTTATGTTCCTATAAAGCCGATGCCCTTGGCCTCTACAGCATGTGACAGGACATATTGAGATATTACTGGTGCCCGCCTCTAGCAAATAGATGATTAACGGGAAGATCGATGATCGTGATCGGTGTAAGAATTTTCTGATTTTTAATTTTTTTTAATTAAACATTTTATTATACCACCGTGAGATATACAATTACAACGTTGTTCACGCTTAGGTTTCGGTCACATAGTGTTCCAGCACCCCCCCCTCCACCAGTGCCCATTACCCACCACCCATGTCCCTCAGTCTCCCCCCCCTCCCCCTAGCCTGCCTAAAAATGGCAGGTTCTTTATCTCTTTCTCTCTCCCTCTCTCCCTTCCTTCTCACACATTATGGGTTGCACATACACTTAGAAGCTATCATGTGCATTTTTTTGCCTGTATTTAATGCTCAGTTCTAGGTTGGTATCAGCCCTTTGACAATTATTCACACATGTTCCCTTCTCTGTCTTACCTTAACCTCTGACTCTACACGCTTGTGGTAATTTCCACTTTTGGTAAGACCACCTGATATATTTATGTCATGCAAATAAATGCAGTCATTCTATGATCTCTCTCTTCTTCTGACTAACTTCACTCAACATAATCCTTTCCATGTCCATCCATTTATAGGCAAATTTCATAACTTCATTTTTCCTAACAGCTGCATAGTATTCCATTGTGTAGATGTACCACAGTTTCTTTATCCAGTCATCAGTTCTCAGGCATACTTGGTTGTTTCCAGATTCTGGCTATTGTGAATAGTGCTGCTATGAAAATAAAAGTGCGGATGGTGTTTCCGCTGTGTTTTTGGCTTCCCAGGGTATATTCCCAGGAGTGGTATGGCTGGGTCAAAAAGGGAGCTCAATTTCTAGTCTTTGGAGGAATGTCCATATTGTTTTCCAGAAAGGTTGTACAAGTTTCCATTCCCACTCAACAATGTGAGAGTCCCCTTTCCCACATCCACGCCAGCACTTGTTGCTTTTACCCTTTTGGATATGGGCCAGTCTCTGTGGTGAGGTGATATCTCATTCATGTTTTGATTTGCATCTCTCTGATGATTAGTGATGATGAGCATATTTTTTCATATGCCTTTTTGGCCATTCAAACCCTTCCTTGTCAAAGTTTCTGTTCATTCCCTTCTCCCCATTTTTTAATGGGGTTGGCTGTTTTCTTCTTATATAGCTTTACCAGTGCCTGATATATCCTGGATAATAACCCCTTATCTGATGGGTATTGGGTGAATATTCTTCCCATTCTGTGGACTAGTCTTTGTATCTTTCGTCACCGTTTCTTTTCGAGGTGCAGAAGCTCTTTAGTCTCATGTAGTCCCAATGTTTATCTTTTCTACTAGTTGCTTTGTTAATGTGTGTTTCACCTTTGAAGATGTCTTTAGCTTTAATGTCGTGGAGGATTTTTCCTATATTTTCTCTGCATCTACTTTATGGATTCAAGTCTGATATTGAGATCTTTTAACTATTTTGATCTGATTTTTGTGCAAGGTGTTAGACACAGGTCCAAATTCATTTTTTTACATGTAGCTGTCCAGTTTTCCCAGCACCACTTGTTGAAGAGGCTCTCCCATCCAGTTTGGACTTTTGCACCTTTTATCAAAGATTAACTGATCATGTCTTTGAGGGTGGTGGTGTCAGGATACTCAACTCTATTCCATAGGTCCACAGGTCCTTTTTATTCCAGTACCACGCTATTTTTATTACTGCTGCTTTGTAGTACAGTTTGAGGCTGGGAAAAAGCGTGATGCTCTCCGATCTTCTTTTTCCCAAGACTTCCCATGTTTCTTTAGCTGCTATCCATGGGGGGCTTATTATTCCATACGAATTTTGAGTGTTTGGTCACTCTTTAAAGAATGTCATGGGTATCCTTATAGGAACTACACTGAATCTG